>PVKE010004184.1:0-35144 GCA_004027555.1 Craseonycteris thonglongyai
CGGTGTTGCAATGGAGCTGCTCGAATAGAGTTGATTATCTTTGTGACTATTTTCATAACATGTTCAAAGGGCAGTATTTTACAACACAAAGCTTCCTGATGGGTAATACAGTGGTAGGACATAAAGTTTGAAAATGATTCATCTTTCCTGCAAAGGGCAATAAATCCTTTGTTTTGACCAACCATTGCTGGTGCCCCATTGGTAGTTATTGCAGACTACTTATGCAAAGGCATGTTTATCAACCTGGCATATGTTCTGAAAGTTTTATAAATATCCTCACCTGTCGTCTGTCCTTTCATTGGTAATATTTGCAACAGCTCCTCTTTTACTGTGAAGTTACTAAATACCATTCTCACCATAACTGCCAACTGTGCGGTGTCTGATATATCTGTTGACTCATCCAATTGCAGAGAGAAGCAATCACATAATTCCAAGTCAGTCTTTAACTGAGTTTGCAAGTCTTTTGAAATTGCGTGTATTCTTCTTGTGACTGTGTTATTTGACAACTGTAGGTCTTGTATCACCGACATAGTCTCACGCTTGTTAGAATATTCCTCAAACAATCAGCAGCAGTCAGAAATGCTTCTTTGAACAATTCACCATCCTGGAAAGATTTTTTCTTCTTTGCGAGCATGTGAGAAATTTTGAAAGAAGCAATGGTTGCCTTTTCAGATTTTCCCACATGTCTAGTGAAAACAGTCTGTTGAGTAGTTCAACTTAATTTTAGTTGATTTATTTTTTTCTTTCTTACTTCAGATTTAAGTGGATAATTTGTATCAACAGTGATATGACTTGTCTGAAAGTGATGTTCAACATTATGTTTTTTCGGCATTGCAATACTACTGCCACACAACAGGCAAATGCATTTACCTTTTAAATTAATGAAACAATATGATTCCTCCCAGTCTGTGTTAAATGTATAGGTTCGTTTTCTCTTATTTGGTCCACTCATTTTAGGACTAAAACAATAAAAATAAAAATAGTTATAGAACTACAATATCATATCAAATTGTCACCATAATAATAGATTACCTACCTCGCTTTTAGTTCATTTAAAATCGAATATATCAAAACACTGTGATCCTAGCTAACCGTCACGACCCGATCAGTCCAGCAACCGCAATCACAATGGCAACTTGGCGCCTTCCGGTTGGGGGGAGGAGAGTGTAAAGAGCGCAGCGGCTAAACGAGACGCGACATGTACAAAGGCGAGAGCTAGGGAAACACTTATACATACGATATCACAAACATACCCACGAATATAATAACCCTGTGTAGATACTCAAACAATATTTTAAAATTCTAACAAATGTATGAAAATAAATTATAGTTTTACTTAGTGTTTATGAAAAACTTCTGATGCAGTCAAATAATGGCGGGCCCACACAAATCGGGCCGCAGGCCCGGGGTTGGGAATCCCTGCTCTAGGTTGTCTAGTCTCTTTCAGATTGGCAATATCAACTGCACATCTGGACAGCTCGCATATAACTAGTGATGAGCTCTGGCTCCTGAGCAGAACCTATCATTCTTTGAGTCTCTTTCCAAGTTTCCTGACACAGTGCTGATTTGCTTAAGGCACTTTTTTCAGTTGCTTTTGCTACACAAAAGTAAAACCCTGTTGACGGTGGTCACGCTGAGTCTTGTTTACTGGGAAACAGAACATAAGTTAGGTACTTTTTTACCCTAAAGTGAACAGAATGGTCTTAAACTAAGATACTAAACCATGCAACTCTGAGTTTGTACTGCAAAGGAGATAAAGGTGGCCACCTATCTATACAGCATTTGGGTAGTTCCCAAGTTTGAATAAGTTTTTTGCTTTACAGAATTAAAATGAACGGAAGTAGACCACGTTGAATCTTGCTTATTTTTTTGCTGGCTAAAGAGAGGTAGATTCCCGTGGTTAATTATATATACCATGTGGTAAAATAATAGAATTTCTCTATTCTCTTTATACATTAAGTAGGACATGGACTAATTTTGTTTCAATATTTAATTTCAGAACTTTGCTACTACTCTGTTTACTAGAAAATTATATATACACACACACACACACACACACACACACATACATATACATATATACATATATACATATATACATATATACATATATATTCATTTGTCTGGCATGTAAAAATTCAGTGTATTAGCACCATTTGTTGAAAACTGTTGTTCTTTATTTAATTCACTTGAGACTCTTGTCAAAAGCCAACTGTTCACAGGTGTATAAGTTTATTTTTGGACTCGCAAGTCTATTCCAATGCTCTATTTTTTTTCCAACAGTACACCTTTTAGATTAGTCTACCTCTGTTGTAAGTTTGAAAAACCAGAGAATGAGAGTCTTCTGAAGTTGTTCTTCTTTGGCAAGGTGGTTTTAGCTATTCAGGGCTACTATTCCCAGTTTTCTGAGGGTGTTCTTTGTTTCTTGCTTAACCATGAAAGGGAGTTGGATTTTGTCAAATACAATTCTCTTACTAGAAATGATATTTTTTCCCTTTCCCCTGTATTAATTAATTGTAAATATATTCATTGATTTTATTATGTTGAACTAACACTTTTTTTGATTGCTAGATATGATGTACAAGATAAGATGATCTGATGCAAATAGGCCTTAGGTAATGCATTAGTGAGGTTGGTGAAGAATTATTTTATAGTCCTATTACTATGTTTCCATCTTTGTGAGCCTTTTCTTTGAACTGTGAGCTTAACAAATGCCTCTTTCATTTTTTTTTCTTTTTATTAAATTGATTAGGATGACACTGGTTAGCAAAATTACATAGGTTTGAGGTGTATAATTCTACAACAAATGTTTCTCAATTGTTTTCCTTTCTTGGCTAGAATATGATGGCTAGAACCAGATTTGGGTATTTTCTTCTTCCAGTTAGAATCTGATAGTATTCTAACAGGTTAGGCTCTGGTTAACTAGTTTCCTTTAAAGAAAGGCCTTTGAGAACAAAGACTCTAATGCATTATAAAAGGCCTTTTTTCCTTTCCCTGCTTGAAGCCCAAGGGGATTATTTTTTTCTATTATTTATTATGGGGACTTGGTCAGTCTTCTGGAGGTAAATCTCACAATATATGGGGACTCCCCTATGTATGGATTCCCACTGGAGTTTTTAATTCTCAGAGTTGTACTCAATGAGCTTTCAGAAATTCATCAGTGACAGTTCAGGTTTTCCTACTCTCCTGCCCTCTCCCCATCCCCACTCCACACACAAACTGGTACTGGTTCCTGAGGCATTCCCTCTTGTGAATCCACTCTGGTAAACTCCCTGTAATCACTACAGAATCTCTCCTGTATTGGAGGCAACAATTGGCCTCATGTCCTTCCTCTCACAGATTGAGAAGTGTTATCGATAGTTCACTCTGTTCAGCTTTTCATTTGTTCTTAGGACAGAGTGGCGACTTCCAAACTTCTTACGAATGTAACTGGTTTTGCTTGTTTTATAATGTTTCTTTGGAAGGTAAAAACTGTGAGGTGTCTACTCTACCACTTTCATCTTGCCTTCATTTTTAATGTAGATTTTAAATAATATAGAACTCTGTGTTCTTAGTCCTGCCTCTGACCCATTCACCCAGTATTTAAAAATGTTTTCTTTTTGTGTTCTAGTATTTTTCTTTGTGATAATTCTATACATATCTTTATCGTGATTCTTTAGTGTACATGAATAACCCCTGATATCACACTTGCTTTGAACTCTTTTACATATTTATGGTTTTCATCAGGATAAATGATGTCTACTTATCGTAACTACTTTGTAGCTATCGAGCAGGGGATTTGTTAGACATCCTTAATCAAATTGGATGATTATACTTGCTTTGGGTTTCATTTTGATATTGATTTTTCACAATATTTCACCATGTATATATATTTGTTTCATTTTGCCTTTTTAGTTCTTCAGAAAATTGAATTATACTCCAATTATACTAATTGGTAGTGTTTCAAAGTCATAGAAGCTTGCTTGCTTACTTTTTTAAACTTTTCTTTCTGTCAGTGATTCAACTTACATAATTATATTATAAGCATATTTACTTTTTATCAGTTGTGTTTGGCCAATTGTATCCAATTCTTTTTAAAAATTATATATTCAACTATTAAATTCTAGTATTTTTTTTAAAGATTTATTTTATTGTTTCTGACAGAAAGAGAGACAGAGAGAAGAGAGAGGGTCCAAAGCAGTCTTCAGAGTTGTACTTCATTAGTTTTCTACATATGACAGTTTTTGCTCCACAAGTGGGTGAGGGACTGCACAGGGCAGGAATGGGCTGGAGGCTGGGTCTTGATCCTCTGATCTTGAGGCTGGAAGACAAGCACTCAACCCACAAAACCTTCTCAGGATCGCTAATCTTAGTATTTTTGTTTAATTCTTTTTCATAGTTTGGCAAAATCTCCTGAAATTTTTTTATCCCTTGAAACATTATTATAAACTTCTTTTTCTAGATTTGCTAAATATTTATTATGATCATTTTAAAGAAATTGTCTATGCATGAACATATCTGAACTTTTATAATATATATATATATATATATATATACACACACACACACACATATATATGTAAGTATATATATATATATATATATATATATATATATTAACTAATATTAACCAAATTTTTAATATTTGCTTTAAAAAATAAAACTATTCTTAAATGCTCTCCTCTCACTGTTATCTTTCTCACTGATTGCTCTCTGGCACTAAAATCTATGTTTATCATTTTCTCTTAATAATTAGAATTGTTCCATACCACCAGGATAATTTCTTCTTCTTTGGTTATTGCTAAAATTGTGGCATGTAGAACCATATACTACACAAAAACTACACTAATATATTTTTATTCAAGAAATAAATGTATTGTTTTTATTCATGAATAACTTCTAAATATTTTTTAAAATACTCTGAAATCATTTTCAGTGAAAGTTTGCCTCAGTAATTTTTTTATTTACTATCATAAAGTCAAATCATAGGGCTTTTCATATGTAAAGCTCCTTCCATGCTTAGTGAGACATACCTAAGTCTAGAAAATATAAAGAGAAATATTATCATGGAAAGTTGTCAGCATATTCTAAATGGTTTCTGAGCCAAATAAATGAGTAGGAGTCCTCAGGGAGCAGCTTCATTATGAAAATTACTTAAAGGAGTGAATGACTAACAAATAGGTCATTAAAGATTCTCATGGGGCGTCAAGATGAAATATCTGTACATCTTTGTACGTCAGGGTCTTTAGAGAGTATGAACATAAAGTATGTGCTTGATTAATATTATGAATGATTATAACTAAAACTCGCTTAAGTACCATGCATATATTAAAAAATGTGTAACAAAAACATTTAAATTAAAAACATTTTAAAGGAGCATTATTGAAGGAATATATAGATAGGACCAACAAGAAATGAAAAAATCTCAAAGAAAACATTTCTCTTTTTTTAATAGTCAAGCAGGGGAAGCTGGGATGGCTCAATGGGTTAAGTGCTCACTTTGCAGACCCAGAGACTAAAGATCGAATCCCTGTTCCGGCCCAGGTGGAGCCACATGCTGAGCTGGGGTGTGCCCCCAGTTCCGTTCTTGCTGGAGCCTATGCGGGAGGCTCCCAGCCCAGTTCCTGCCCTGTGCAGCCCCGCACCCACCTGTGGAGTGAAACTATATGGAAAACTAATGCTGTCCACTGTGGAGACTGCTCTGGGCCCTCTCCCTTCTCTCTGTCTCTCTCAGTCTGTCTCTCTCTCGGAAAAAAAAAACAACAAAAAAACTTTTTTAAAAATAGTCAATTAATGTGGCGCTTAATTTTACTTGTAGGAAAATATTTGTTTTCATTGTTGGAAAAGAAAAACAATGATTTCAGCAATAAATAACAGTGGAAATAGATATATTTTTATATGATAATGATAACATCAATTTTAAACAAACATTTGTAAATTATTTAAAACTATAGAGTCTCTCTAAGTAGTATTATTTTTAAATTGAGAGTTATTTATATCTAATTGATTACTAATCCATTTTACCCAACTATATAATTCTGTACATCTACTACTCATATAGGGTTTTGAACTCTTTTCACTAAAATGAACCTTTGTTTTAATCATCCAATATATTACCCAGCTTTAGTCAGATACTAATTTCCCTCAGTCACGATGGTGTGAAGATAGACTTTCCCCCCTTTTTCACAATTATTAAAACTCAGAGCAAACCTTACCAACACATGCATGATTTAAAAAAAAAAAAAAGTAATTGCTAATGCATTCTAAGTTTTGGTAAATTTTTTTCAAAATTTCTATTGATCACTCACCGATATATATTTTTGACTTCTCTAATTCTTCAGAATAAATTTTTATAAAAGAATTTGTTAAATATTTTGGTACATATTTTTTAAATTTTCTAAAAAGATACACATTTGTAAGGAATATATGAGACGATATTTCTTTTATAATATTTCCAACTATGGATATCATCCTTTTTAATGCTTTACTACACACAGAGCTCTAATACATGTGTCTTATTTATATGTCATATATAATGGCTGTCCAGAAAGTGTCTAGCCAGGTAATATGAAAAATGGGTATTTATGCCTGGAATTATTCCAGACAGCCCTTGTATATTTATTTCCAGAATTTATCAGTGTAGGATACAAAACACTCATTTAATTTAAAAATGTTGAACTTGTAAAATAATAAATTAATAAATGGAAATAACCTAAACTGTGAATGTATTATTTCCTCTGATTGGGTAGGAAAATGTTTCAATCTACTATGTAGGAAAGAATCTTAACAAAATATCAGGATGGGAAAAACTATTATTAATTGTATTTTCATGTGATTTTTTTTTCATTAAATTCAATGTAATCAATTCACTATAAATCAATACTATTTCAATTGTGAGTGGAGAGTCATACCGATTGTTACTGCTCCGTAATGAGGTAAATACATATGAGAGTAAGTATTTGGAACTTTTATAGCCATATATGCATAATAACTTATGATACAGCAGTTCCAATTTCTAGGCATATATTTGAGAGACATACAAAAGATTCATAGCAGCAATAGTTGTTCTAGCTCCAAACTGAAACCAATATAAGTATGCATTAACCAGATAATGAATGAGTAAATTTTAGTATGTTTATATTATTTAATTATATCCCACAGTGGAAAAAAAAATGAAGTAAAGCACTACTTCATTTATTTTTATGCATTCATTTAATTAATATGCCTGAATTTCAGGAATATAGTAGTAAGTAAAGAAAGCATGAAAATAAAAATATCAGCAGTGCGATTTCATTCACTTAAAGTTTGAAAACATAGAAAACTGAAAAATAATTTGAATGAGGACATATTTTGTTAAATTTATAAGAAAAAAAGCATGGAAAGTCTAAATAAAAATTTTAAGATAGTGACTACCTTTGAGGTGAGAAAAGAACATGGGATAATAAGGATTATCTTGGCTTTATAAATATTGGTGATATTTTAAGTTTTAAGTTTCCTTGTAGGTAGATAATATCTAATCAAAAATATATTTTAGGGGAAGCCGGGATGGCTCAGTGGGTTAAGCGCTCACTTTGCAGCACCGGGGACTGAGTTCAGTTCTCTCTCTGTCTCTGTATCTCTCTCTCTCTCTCTCTCTCTCTCTCTCTCTCTCTCTCTCCCTCTCTCTGTCAAAAACAATAAAATAAAAAAAATTAAATTAAAACAATATATATATATATTTTAAACAAAAATAAGTTACTAATCTAGATCACTGTTTTCCCAAGTTTAATGAGGACCCATATGATGAACTGGGGTGTGCCACCCATGTTGGAGGCCCCCTGTTTGGTTCTCACCCCCTGGCTTGGCACCAGGCTTCAGGGATCATGCCTGCTATGAGGGAGGCTGCCAGCCTAGTTCCCCCCTGCATGACTCCCACCCACCTGTGTGGAACGAAACCATGTTGAAAACTTATGATGTACAACTATGGAGACTGCTCTAGGCCCTCCCCATTCTCTCTGTCTCTCTCTGTCTCTATCTCTCTCTGTCCCTCAAAAAAATAAAATAATTGAAAAAAAAAAAGAACAAAACCAACCTACCAATCAAATAAACAAACAAAAACCAGAGAGAGTGAGAGAAAGAGAGAGGGAGAGAGAGAGAGAGAGAGAGAGAGAGAGAGAGAGAGAAAGAAATAGCAGATACTGGAAAGCAAACAGAAAGTTATAAGTTTGATTATGCATGTATAGCCTCAGTTAAATATTAGACTATTATAATTCAATATTTGTATCAATTTTGATACAGAACAAAAATGGGATTTTTGAATTAGAATAAAATTGGTTCATAAATTGAATCACAAATTCTTATCTGTAAAAATTTTGTAAAATTACTTTATACCATCTTTGCCTTAACTGTACAATGGGAATGATAACATCTACCTTTTAGAGGAGTTATGAAGATTAGGCATGATAATTTTCTATAAATTACTATCACTTGTTTATTGCAGTTTGATAAAGTACACTAATTTTATTAAGCATTTGTAATACTATGTTAACATGTACTTTGAAATATTTATACTTTATAAAATTATAATTTTTCATATGCTTTGTTTTTTCCAATTTATAATAAATTAATAGCCAATTCTGCTGTATAAACTCACTTTTCAATACTACAAGTTGCAATTCTCCAGACAGTTTTATGAATCGATCCCCAGTTTCTATTCTGTCTGAGAATCATCTCCATCAAATACCCAACAAAACAAATAGAGAGCTATATTTTTAATATTCGTATAAATGAATTTCCTAAAGCCATCTCAGAGCTTTCAAGTAGTTTGTGTAGAATACAACCCATCTTCCATGCAGCAATGTGATATGTATAGGTATCAGTTACTATTGTTTAATTAAGTAACACCAGTCCCTAATAACATGTTTGATATTTTATTATCATGATTTATTATTTGCCAGCAATTACACAAGTCACAAACTTTGTTGTTTCAGCCTAAAAATGAATCACTAACTACATAACAATAGATAAATATCTTAATTAGTAATAAATTTTGTCTCTTCTTTAACAAAGTTGAAAGTGCAACAAAGAAATGAAAGTTAATTGCATTGGAAAATAAATTAGAAATAATCATAAATATGGAGTTATAGTGAAAATATTTGACCTTGGAAATGTTGAGATTGATGCTTTCTATACGCCAGAGAAATACAGTGAAAGTGAACTTGCCAACATAAATGAAGAAAGTGGCTGTAAGAAAAAAATATATATATATGAAGATGTCCTGGAGAAAGTGACACCAGCTACACATATGACAGTAATGCTTAAAGCAGCTGTCAGAGATATTTGTAACAGATGAAAGTACAAACGATTAAATGTGGGTGGCCAACCTAAACTTATAAAGGAGTTAGACAACTTACTAAGTAATTGAAAAGATGATCTCCATTAAAAGTTACAAGATAAATACAAGGCAAACATTGTTCAAACTATTTTTTTTTTAAACAAAACCCATTTTTAAACTCACTTTTATATATCACAAGTCAGGTCACAGCAGAACTGTATTCTCTCTCAGGTCCTGCACTCATGACCCTATCTGTAAGACCTCTCACAGCTAGAATCTCTGCCCTCAATGAGGGCCTATGTCTTCAAAGCATTCACCCAATTAGGCCCACTGAGGATACTCTCCCTTTTGGTCAACTCAGTCAACTGATTTAGATTTTTTTTTTTTTAAATACAGTTGACATTCAATATTATTTTATGTTAGTTTCAAGGGTACAACATATTGGTCAGACATTTATGTAATTTATGCAGTGATCTCCCAATTAAGTCTAGTAAACCCCTAATAAATGTTTTTCTAAAGAAATAAAAACACTTTAATGATTTAAATAATTGTATCAAATAAATATCATATTCTATCTTTTCATTTTTATACTAAAAATATTAAAATATATTTAATTTTTTGACATTTTTATGGATTATGGAACAATCATAATGTTTGTACTAATTAGTAAGATTATTTCCATGATTTCAGCTTTCACAATTATTTTTATAGTTCCATAATACTTTGTAAAATAACTGCCTACAGTTAACACTGAAGACTATCCTGGGCACCAAACTGTATGTAACTTGTTTCTACTTTTGTAAGCCTTATTATGTATAAATATTTTTATTATGACATCACATGTTCAGGTATACAGCTATATTTTCACACTTCAAATAGTGCAATGACTACATTTCTAGATTTATGATTTTATTTATTTTAATTCCTGCTGCTTTATTTTGTTCTAATCATTGACATTACTGTGATTCCAATTTTAAGAGAGTTTATACAGTTTTCTAGTATAATTTGTATAGCTTAAATAATGTTCACGGATGGTTAATTAGCTACTGAAGAATCATATACTTATTTAAAAATATTAGATTTGCTTACAAATTATTTAGAACATCCAAACAAAAAGTTAGAGACATCGAAACAGTCTAAAAATTTATAAAATCCAGACAGAATTAGAGCTATAAAAAATGAACATATGTGTAAAGCATATTGCACTTATCTAATTGTGTGCATTTGTTAAATTAAATTGTTCTAAGAGAAGATGGTGCATTTTGTAAAAAATGAGCCTAGAAAGTTTTGTATGGATACTTTGGATAAAAATAAAATGTAACCCAAGGCTGCAAAAAACCAAACATACGTGGTCAAAAGAATAAGACTTGCCCAAGCATTCCATAAGCTTTTAACTTCTTTGTTAAAAATCACCAATACATGCTTCATAGTGATATAATAATTACATTCATTGTTATTTTAGATTTTCTTTTACCCTTTCCACTATTAATTGTGCTTTTAGGAATGCTAGGAAGCTCAGCCATTGAGTGCCTTGAAATTGAAAGGTCTGGGGTTCGATTCCCATTTTCAGGTGGTGCAAGCCCATATGCTGAACTGTGGCAGGACTGGTAACCACCGGATGACTCAGTGGCAAAGGTTCTCGCCTCCCACATGGGAGGCCTCCAGTTCAATTCCCGCCCCGCACTGCCACACATCCACCTGTGTGGAATGAAACCATGTCACTACTAAGGATGTACAACTGTGGAGACTGCTCTGGGCCCTCCCACCTTCTCTTTCTCAAACACTAAAATAAATATATATGTTGTATTTAGATATATCTTAATCCACATACCATGCAATTTACCCATTTGAAGTATATCATTGAATAGTTTTTCAAAATTTTACAATTAATTTTAGAACAGTTTCATCATTGCATTAGAAAAAATGTACCCATTAGCAGTCACTCTTGTTGCTATCTCTGCCATGCATAAAAAACCACTGGTCTAATTTCTATATCTATGAATTTTTCTATTGTGGACATTTCATATAGAAGGAATCAGATAATATGTGGTGTTTTGTGACTAACTCTTAGAATAATGTTTCTAAGGTTCACCAATATTGTAACATGTATTAGTGTTTTCTTCCTTTATATTGCTGAATAATATTCTATTTTATGAATATATCACAAATTTTTCACCAATTCATTAGTTGATATATATTTAGGAGGTTTCTACTTTGTGGCTACTATGCATAGTGCTGTTATAAACATTCATGTAAATATTACTGCAGAGATTTATGTCTTCATTATTCTCGGATATATACCTAGGATGATATTGCTGGAACATGTGGTAACTATTTTTTTAAACTTTAATGTTCACTATATATATTTACTGATTTATTGATTTATTTATTTTGGCTAGGGAGATCTATCATTTTATATTCAGCAGTGTATAAGGGTTACAATTTCTCTATGTCCTCACAAGCATTTTTTAATTTTTTTATTTTAGCTATGCTAGTGGGTGTGAAGTTCATACTCATTGTGCTCATAATTTACATTTTTTTATTTACTAACAATTTTGAATGTCTTTTAAATGCTTATTGGTCACGTATGTGTGTGTGTGTGTAAATGTGTATTTAGATACTTTGCTCACTTTTTATTTGGTTTTCTTTTTATTATTAAATTTTAAGGGCTCATCTATATTCCAAATATAATTCTTTTATCAGATTTATAATTTCTAAATAATTTATGCTCTTCTCTTTTTACTTTTGTATTAGTATCTTTGAAATTGCAATTATTTTTCCTTCTTTACTTGTGCTTTTGATGTTATACTTAAGAAACTATTATTTTACCATAGGGTCACACAAATTCACACCTATTTTTTTCTAAGAGTTTCATAGTTTAGGCCCATACACTTAAAACTTTGGTACATTATAATTTAAATTTTGCATATGGTACGATGAAGGCATCCAGTTTTCTGGATTAATTTAATGTGGATATCCAGTTGTCCTGGCCTCACCTGTTAAAAAAAAAAACAAACCTGTTAATCTCTTTACCCTCATTTAGCTGTCTTACTACCATTGTCAAAAGTCAATTGTTCATAAATAAAAGGCTTATTTCTGGATTATCAATTCTATTCTACTAATCTATATGACTATGCTTAGTCTAGTGTCCTACTGTGTTTATTGTAGCTTGGAGTAAATTTTGAAATTTGGAAATGGGAGTATCCTAACTTTGTTCTTTTTTCCAAAATTGTTTTGGCTTATCAGGATCTTTTAATTTACCAATTATGTAATCTTCGTCAAGTTTTCAAAGAAGCCAAGTGGCATTTTCATAGGGAATGGGTAAAATCTGAAGATCAATTGGGGGAGTATTGTTTTCTTCATATTATAAATTTTCTGATCCATGAACATGGAGTATCTCTATTTATTTAGATCTCTAATTTCATTTAACAATGTTTCATAAATTTCAGGGTATAAGTTTTATACTTCTTTTGTTAAATATATTTCTATTGATTTTATTCTTTTTGATTCCACTGTGAATCCGTGAACTTTCAGATCATCATTGCTAGTGTAAAAATAAAATTTATTTTTTATATTGATCTTGTTCCTGGCCACCCACTTCTTTTGCTACACCTCTAAGAGCAGAAGCAGCAATCACAGATAAGAAAACAGACAGCAATATATAGAGGACAGGTCTTTTTTCCACACTCTGTCTTTTGCAAGCTGTGTGCAGGCTGTTCCAGGAACAGGTACACAGCTGCCTGCCATGGAGCCTAGAGTGGGGAATGGGTATGTTCTGCTGTGCTAAGAGATGAAATTGAAATGAACTTTAATTTTCAGCCCAAGCCTTCCCCTAGAAGTTGAGAACATTTCATAGACTCCAGAGTTGCCAAATCGATATATCACACAGATTCTGCCAATGCAATTATTGTCTAGGTGGGGACACACGAGTCCTTGTGCTTCTACTCCACCATCTCTCCAACATTCTCATTCATTCGTTTTACATTTCTAGTGTGACTTACACAAGCCCCAATTCCCAGAGGAGGACATTTGACTTAGGTTAAGCCACTAACCGACTCCATACCCATAGCCACACTATAAGGTTCACAGTGAGAAAGTGATCTAGGTGCTTGAAGCAGGGCTCTCTGTAGAAACATTACTAAAGAAATTGGAAAGAAGCACAGGTTCCCATAAGACAATTAACTTATAACATTATGTGGCTCTAGAAACACTAATAGCCATATATAGCATGACACAGGGCAGCCTACTTGATTAAGAAAGCAACAGGTAGGAAAGCAAAACATAAACATCTTTGGAGAGATAGACAGTGACTTCTGTCATATGCTCTCTTAATTAAGGTTTTTATACTTCCCATTCATCATAAGTAATAAGATTATTTTTATTTTGCTTAAGCAGTTTTAAGAATAGTCTCTCTTGTGAAATGAAGTAGTTTTAATTACTACTGGTAGGTTCCTGACACTTTTACAGCTTTTAGGAATTGGGGACAGAGAATGTTTGAGATGAGACCACCTCTGGAGGCAGAAGCTGAGAGCAAGTCAATCTGTGTCAAGAAGGTCCCTACCGGCTTCCGTTTGTTTTCCAAGCCAAGGTCTGTTCTTTCTATTCCCTCACTCCAAATTCTACCAATCAGAAATTTTTCTTTTCTTTTTTCCTTAAGCTCTATTTCTTTAGACTGTGTTATCTAATACTTATAAATTGTATTATGATTTTGAAGAAAGGTCTTAATGACAGCTAAGGAAGAGGTGGTTAGATATTTTGAAAGATGATTTTACACCCTGGCGATGCAATACAAGTGTGCTGTCTCTCAGCCATGCCTAGTATTGCATTACAGCGATGCATTCAGTGCAATATGAGTATGTGCTCTTTCAGCCATGCTTAGTATTATACAACAGTGATGTATACAGTTAAAATATCCTCATTAAGAAATGCCAGGATGGCTTAGCAGTTGAGTGTTTGCCTTGCAATTATTAGATCCAGGGTTAGATTTCCCTCCAGTCCTGGCCCATGTAAACCTGTATGCTGAACTGAAGTGTAACTGGTAACTACCAGGGTGGCTGGGCAGCAAAGGTTTTCGCCCTTTATGCAGGAGGCCCCCAGTTTGCTTCCCACCCCATCCAGCCCCACATCCACCTGTGTGGAACAAAACTATGTCACAACTAATTATATACAATTATAGAGACTGCTCTGGAACCTCTTCTTTTCTCTCTCTCTCACACACACACCTTCCTTCAAAACAAACAAAAAAAAATTAATCTTTAAAATGTCTTCATCTTACATATTTATATATACCAAGAAGGCCATAGCTAGATTGAAAGGGATTTCAAGTAGTAATAATATATTTTTACATTATGATGATTCCAAGATTTTTTTAGAAGTACTTAAATAATTTAATTATGAAGCAATATGTGAAGAGGGGTGTTCCAAATTATAGCTGTCACTTGGTATCTGTAAAGAAAATTGTTGGGGAAGCCGGGATGGCTCAATGAGTTAAGCGCTCACTTTGCAGGGCCAGGGACCGAGGATCGAATCCCGGCCCCGGCCCCAGCCCGTGCGGAACCATATGCTGAACTAGGGAGAACTGAACTGGAATTCCCCCAGTTCAGTCCTCTCTCTGTCTGTGTATCTCTCTCTCTCTCTCTCTCTCTCTCTCTCTCTCTCTCTCTCTCTCTCTCTCTCTCTCTCTCTCGTCAAAAATAAATAAATAAATAAATCTTAAAAAAAATTATTAGGTATTCTTCCTTTATTCAAATATAGCTAATAAGATTCTTTTTTTTAAAATATATTATTATTATTTTTTTTGACAGAGAGAGAGAGAGAGAGACAGAGAGAGAGCTGAACTGGGGGAGCTCCCAGCTCAGCATATGGTTCCGCACGGGCCGGGGACGGGATTCGATCCCTGGTCCCTGGCGCTGCAAGGTGAGTGCTTAACCCACTGAGCCATCCCGGCTTTCCCTAATAAGATTCTTTAGGAAGCCTTACAGTGACTATTGTTACGTGACTGCAAATGACACACACACACACACAATGAATATAACAACTGCAAAGCTTTAACACTCAGTATTAAATTCTTAATTCTAGAAATTGTTTTTAATTTTACCTTAGTATCTATTCATACAATTTTATTTTGTAAGTGAGAAATAAAAATAAATATACAAAATAATTATTGTAGTATTGGGACCATTATAAGTAATTAGTTCAAATTATTTGATGACTGTTTCTACACTTGATCTTAGCCAAAAGGCTGAGAAGCGATGATGAATGTTTCTAAATGGAGGGAAAATCTTTGTTGTTGTTGTTGTTGTTTTTAGCAGCATTGCATTCAAGAAATAGGAATGTGTATAGCTAAAGATATTTTAATTGCCTCAGTATTGGGGTAAATAAATGAATTTCTTTGTGAAATATGGTTATGTATTTCTTACCTCCTAGTGTAGGAGGTCAAACCATGACAGATGTGGTATACTTTTTTTTGTTGTTTGTTTGTTTGTTCGTTCCATGTTGGTTTATATATTGTTCTTAAGTAAATACCTTGCAAATAAGTTTCCTGGTATTCCGCTCATGTTAAAACACAGAGTTTTGACAAAACTGGTCTCTCAATCTACAGCATTTTCCTAAGAGAAATGAAGTAGTTACTGATACTATTAGGAGGGATATAATCTCAGAACTGTCAGGAGCTCAGTTAAGCTGAGAGAGAGCATGTGTGTGAGCTGAGTTACCAGGTATTTTGTAGTTGTCAATGCAAGGAGCCAAAAATGGAAGAGTTAAGCCTTTAAGCACTTACCACGATGGGATAAGCAAGAGGATAAATCTGAAATAATCACCAACTCCCCCTGTTCTATTTTCTAAGGGGGAGGTCAGGTGAATCAGGACAGAGATGGGGGTCACACTTGAGGGAGCCCAAAATAAAAAGCAGTGGCAACTTTAGTAACCCTGAGTTTGGAAAGAAGGCCGAGGAGAAGAACTACAAGTAGAAAGTACTGAGTACTGAGTCAAAATGCTTTTTCTATGGTAGAAAATAGAGGTCCAGTGTCGTTCTTGAGCATGTGGCTATCCAGTTTTCCCAAAGCCATTTCTTGAAGTGACTATCTTTTCCCAATTCTATATTCTTGTCTTTTATTCCCCCCCCCCATGAATTAATTGACCACGCATGTTAGGATTTCTTTCTGGGCTGCATAACACTCATTGCATGTTCCTCTTACCCTCTGTGAAAGCATCAGTTGGACAGTTTTTCTGGTAGGGTGAATAAATGCTCTCTTTCTTCAGTATTGGAGTCCATCATGGCACTGACTTCCTTAGGTTGAAGAAGCTTCCCATTGATAATTATGATGCAGAAAGTACTAGGAAATGGCCCAGTGAATTTTAGAGTGTACAACATAGTCCTTCATCTCACTGAGTAACAATAATGAAATTTCCCCTTGACAAGCAGAAAATACCACATTAGCATAGTGTTTTCCTTCTTCGTCTATTGGTTTAGCAGCATTAAGAGATCAAAATGACCAGTAGTTTCAGCTTTCTTTTTAATGAAATCATGACTAAGTCTCCAGGTAAAAATATTCTTCCCTCAGGATTTATGTTTTGTTTTTTTGTTTGTTTTTTTTTTTTTAGTATAATTTTTATTTTAACTTTGTTCAGAGGATGGTTTTTCTTCCTGTGTGGCAAAAAAATAAAAATAAAAATCAGGCTACGGAAAAAGCGAGAGCCTTAAAGGATCTAGAATATAAAATCAGATGGCATTAGGTATTGATAAAGACATTGAAAGATATACATATATCAAATACACATTTGTGTAAAATATATTTATAGAAACATCATCACCAGCTATTAATACTAGCTAAAAATTAGTGAGGTTTCTCTGAGCACTGATCACAACACAAACATTGTACATAGATTAATTTCTTTTTCACTCTGAGCTAAGTGCTATTTTTATCCTCGTTTTAAAATTGAGAATAGGGGAAGCCGGGATGGCTCAGTGGGTTAAGCGCTCACTTTGCAGCACCGGGGACCGAGGATGGAATCCCGGTCCTGTCCCTTGTGGACCCATATGCTGAACTGGGAGCTCCCCCAGTTCAGTTCTCTCTCTGTCTCTGTCTGTATCCCTCTCTCTCTGTCAAAAATAAAAATAATATATTAAAATTGAGAATAAAGATGCGCAGAAAAATTAAGTAATTTGCACATATTTTCATAAATAGAAAATGTGAGATCTGGGTTGTTATATAGAGCTCCTGCTTCTAAAGTCATATACTTTTATATAAAGTAAGCTTTGTGGTAAATGAAAACGTATGAATGAATTAAGTTTATAATATGTTGATTAACATAGGTACAACACATCTTTTAATAATTAGTAATTGTGGAATTTTTATTTGATTTGTAAAGCTCCTCATGTAAATATTGTATCCCAGATTTTTTCTGTAAAATCCTATCATTGAACTTGACACTATGTCATTTTTACTTTTGTCCCTTTTTTCTAAATGAAAGTTAAATAAGAGTGAACTTTAAGTTCTTTCTTCTCATGAAACAAAGACAAATGCCAATTCTAAAACAAGAAAACTGCCAAAATATTTAAAAACCTTTTTTCAGACACTTCAAGGGCTCTTACTGAAATACAAAGAAAAGGGATCCCCCTACAAACGGTATTATTGCTTAAAACAACTTTCAGAGAAAGAAAATCGACTAGTTTAAGAGACATCCGAATGTGTCTCTCAGAGTGTTAGGAAAAAACAACAACAACAACAACAAAAAACCTCCGAGTTCGGAAGTTCAGATAAATGAATGCCTGTCATTGAAAGAGCTTCCTAGTGTCATGCCTGGCTGTTTGGGGGACTGTGCACGGGGATCAAGCTGTGCTACACATTGGGAGCCCTGCCAAATGAATGACATTTTCCTAGAACATAGGCAGAATTTTAAGAAGTTGCCTTGTCCTTCTTAAACAATTGGGTTAAAGGATATTTTAAAAAGAAACAAAGAAACAAAAAAACAAAACACAGTCGACCTGCTGGGGATAATACATAGAAGAGCCAACACACTTTAAATTTAATGGAGCTGAAAATAAGCTGTATGGCTATGAGCCATAAATTACCAGATTTTATGTTTTTGTTTTACTTTTTCTGGAAAGAAATCTAAATATTTTCTATCTTACAAATGTATATTTTAGAAAAGCATAAGAGTCAATATTTTATATTGCAAATTATATATATATATATATATATATATATATATATAATGATGGGATTCAATTTCACCAACAGTATATGGAAATACAGTAGAAACAAAATTAATTTTAATTAAAAAAATAAAACAATATCAGAAGGAACTCAAGTGACAACAACACATTAGAGCTGTGATATTCAAATTACCGGTAAAAGCAGCAATTTTACAGTGGCGAGGGCAGGAGAAATTATCTCATGCACAATCAAGGAAGAGCCCCAACTGAACTCCTTGCATAAAGTTGATGGCTTATAGAAATTAAGTTACTTGGTACCAGAAGGGTAAAATAGAGAAAAGGCATTATTAGAAGTTATAAAGGTTTATGTCTGCATGTATATTTGAAGAAAGACACAAGTCTTTATATGGAAGCTGCATGCTGAGTCTAAAGTAAGATATTTTTGAAAATTCAATTTTATATTATCAAAGACAAAGAGAAAATCTCATTAGTTACTAGAGATGATAAATGGATTATGTACAAAGCATGCTGATAAGATTGACAGCAGAATTCTCATCAGAAAATTGAAGAAAATATTTGTTGAACTATAATTTTATGCCCAGATCAGTAATTATTCAAGAGTAAGGATGATATACAGATATTATTAATTGAGTGGATATTACTCATGAGTTAATAAATTAATTACTAAAGTGAATAAATCCAAAAGGAAGAGTTGAAATGCATGCAGCAATTTAGAAAAAATTTGGTACATTTCTGGTAAATATAATTAATTATTTACTGAACAAAAATACAAAGAGTTCTTTAAAGTTGAAAACTTTGAATCCAAATTCCAGGTAGCATAGCTGGAAAGAAAGAAATTGTGCTGAAGCCTGCTAAAATCCCTGTGTTTTTTCAGAGGGGTATAAGAAGTAAGAATTATATTAGTACTTTGTGAAATCAAGTAGACATATTAAAAACAAAGAGGTTGCTGCTAAATGAGTATTATAGAAAGAGACATTTTTTTAGAAAGTGGGTAACAACTGATCAATAAAATTCAAGGAAGAAAAGGAATAAAAATGCAATAAATACTAATTTAAAATTATGATGTCAGAAAGAAGTGTTATCAAAATTATCAAGTAAAAACAAACCCAAACCAGCCAAAACCAAACCAAAAAATTCAAAAGATCATCAAAAATAACAAAGTTATATAGAAAACTTTTAAAAGAAATGTGTACATGATCATATAAAATAATAGTGGACCTAAACACATGGAAAACCATATTTTCAAGGCATCAGTATTATGATGGCAACTTTATAATAATTCAAAAAATGTCATAGAGAAATGGACAGAATATTCCTGAAATTTACAGTCATCCCCTGCCAAATATGTACATATAACACAACAAAGATTCTCAAGTGGGTGGTAGTTTAATCTTGTACTGAATAATATCAAAATCTTGTACATTACTCTATTAGAGGTATATTTTATAATTTAAAATAAAAAAAATTTGAGATTGTCCATTTAAAGATATTTTTACTGTTTTGTAGATAATTACAGTCAATACACATTAGGAAAAATAACAATACATTTAAACACATCAAAATACTACCGTACTTCATTATATATTGTATTTATTCAACTGTGGTTGCTTACCCACATCATTTAAGTTCAGTAAACTGGTTTAATAAAACAGATTCATTCCCCAAGTACTTAATTTCATAGACTATTGGTAATTGTGATTGGGATAGCCAATTTCAAGGTTTCAAAAACATCATCTTCTTACAATAGTTTCTATTGTCTTTCCTTTTAGAGAATCTTAAAAACAAATAAATATGTTACCAAAACAGGAGTTAAAAAACATTTCCATGTGCATAAGTTAAAAGAAAACATACATTTTGAGGATTAGAATTTAAAATATTGGATATCTCACAGAAAACATTAAAAGGAAAGGTATTTTATGCAAAGCTTTCAGAAGCCATCCCATAAATCTAAGCATATCTTTACATAATTTATATATTTGTCTCATCTCAGGGTTATATCTATGTATTCCTCATTTCTTGGGTTCTACCTGTGTACAACAATGTGAAATCAACCCTTCGAGAATCACAAAAGACAGTCATTCATAAAGAGAATGAGTGAATTTATTAAATTCAACTAAAATTGATTTTATTCTTATTGAGCTTGTTGGGGGGGGTCACACCACTCTAACACAAGCCTGTCTTTCCTCCTCCATCCTTTGCAGAAAATTCTGCCTTTCTAAATCTATCTTTTATATTTATAGCATATTCTGTTTCTTTCCACCTACATGTCAAGGTTAACAAGACCCTCCAGATTTCCGCCTTTTAGAGTGTTTCTTGTAGTAGTCCTTCATAGAGAATATAAATACAGAAGTTATAGAATATACTAAAGATGATAAGTGCTATGGAGACAAAAAGTTAAAAAGAAAAGGGAAATAAACTGTGAGAGGGAGAATTGTGATTTATAACAGGGACACAGGCCTCACTGAGTTTTCTGTTCAGCTTACAAATATACAAGTAATTGAGGTGTATTAGTTTCTAAGCAGTTAAAACCATGACTCTACTCTTACCTGTCTGCAAATTCTGGGTCTTATTCAAAAATAAATTACTACTCTTGACCTCTAGGAATTTACTGTTTACTAGTCCTTTGTACACTTTCTTGGAACTCAGCTTTCTGGCACAGATATGTTCTTGGCTCAGAATCTTAGTTACCAATGTTTCTTGGTAGGATCTCTGTATCCAAATCTCTACTCTTCAGAGTCCCATGCCTATCTGAGTCATTCAGCTGTTTGTCATTAGGCCAACCCTTCCTTTGACTCCCAGGCTGTGAATGGCACACATCCAAAGGCGTGATGCAGTCCCTCTCAAATTCATCACTCTGAGATGAAGTGCTAATTATGGTGATGCAACAATGTACAAGATATTCAGACATTCTCATTTGTAATTGTCCTCAGAACTCTGTAATTAGTTTCCGGGATTATATACAGTGAGGACAAAGCTGTTAAAATTCATCATTCATATATAAAAATACAAACTAGACGATGATAGATGATAGATCTAGATAGATGATAGAAGGATAGATAGAAGATAGACAACTAAATCTATAATATTGAGCATATTGTAATCCGGAACTTTCTTTAACAATGTTTGGTTTTAGGGAAAAACAACAAAAATATGTGTTCTGACCTATATTTGATAAAATGAAAATACTGTTTTGCTTAATGAAGATGGTGCCATGTGATATTTTAATGTTTTGAAAGAAAAAGAGCATGAAATGGGACTGCAATGAATGTGTTGTTATGCATACTATTTTAAGACTCCCCATTTTTGATGTTTTAATTAGAAGATGCAAAGTACAAAAATTTCTATTAACAAACATAAAAAGTTATTTAAAATATTTATACTTCCAAATACATGCAGAAATAAAATGACTTTTTAAATCCTCCATGTAATTTTCACTACAAAGCCTTTAAATTTAGAATCAACTTTTAATGGACATTCAGCTCAACATAATAATTTTCATTTTGAAAATAACTTGTCAATTAATTTGTCATTCCTGTGGTTGCATTGTGTTTATGTCAACTAAATCACATTAAAGCATTATGTATATGAGCAATCATTTTGTCATTCATAAGTTGTTGCTTCAGAACTACGTTATTGAAGCATTAACAATAAAGGTTTTTATCCGTTTAGGCAAAGACCAACTGCAGAACGTGGACAGTAATCATTGCAGATTTAGAACACATCTTGCCAGGGAATCAGAGCTAAGCAGGATACTGGGCTTCAATTTCAATTACAGATATATACTGCTCACAACCTGGGGCACCTTTCACATCAATTCCAGACATAGAGCATGCTCCATGAGATAGATGGAAGAGAAATCTCCAAATTGATTATGCTATTCAGGAAAAATAAAGAAACAATGTACACATACATGTACAAACATAGAGAAGCCTTATGTTTCCTTAAGAACTCTATTAATCGTTAGCTCTTTTTCTCTCCAATGTTTCTTTTGTAGATCTAGGTGTTCCCCATCTAATCCAAATTTTAATGGTGTTTCAGTTCTCATTCTTGCCAGCAAACACATTTGAAACCCATTATATACCAGAAGCTTACAACTGGTGGTGATAAATTTAAACCTTTTCTACAATAGTTGAATTTTGATGCCTAAACCTTATCACCACTATCCTCTCCCACTGCCTAACTTCTCATTATGGGTAAAAAAAACTAGGACAATTTGCTCATTTATCTCACAACCTTGCCTGTCAGTAATGGGAGTAGCAGCTTTCTGTTTGCTAGGACTTTCTTCTGAAAACAGAATCAGTAGAAGGGGTAGAGATGAAGGGTTTAGAGGAATGATAATGGGCCCAGTAGTAGCAGATGGGAAGAATAGGAGCCTCAAATTGGTTCATGTGGGGTAGTAGAGGCAAATTTGATTTTTAGAAATACTTGTAAGGGAAAAAGAACTATTTATGTAAGATGTTTATCCAGGTCAAATATTTTTGGGCCATCAGTAAAAGCTTATAATATACTTATTGTTGATACCCTAGTTTCCTAGATATTTACATGTTTCCTCTCATTCAGAACGACAAGGACATCATTTCTAACATGGTTTCCAAATTGTTATTGCCTTTTATCATCCCAGATTACTAATGTAGCACCCAGTGACACTGAACACATTTAAGGTCCTGGAAAACATGACTTTGTCTTAGAAGTGATGTGGTTGATTTTCCAATATTATTTGTTTACTGTGTCACTTGAAAGCTCTTACTTAAGTTAAATTCTAACTCAGATACACAGAATACACTTATAAACAACTTACCCTATACTACTTTTAAGGAGGTAGACTTCTAGCTTTATCTAGCAGCTTCAGAAACATTCTCTTGCAGGGTTTTGACTTTTAGCTTTTATTAATCAGACTTCACCAAGCAAAAATAAATTTAACCTTTCTAGTGATCTCCATCTTGGCATGTCACTATTTTCCTTTTTACATCATAATTTTCAGCTAAGGACAGGAAATATGTTTTAATGTAGTGGCTAATGTTGCTTATACAATTAGAAAAAACAAAACAAAAAAAAACTAGTTCCTAGCTACACCAATCCTTTGCCAAAACTATACTAGTAAACTAATCTGATGTAAAGAAATACCGATTTGACTGTGAGTACACAACATATTTATGTAAATATGTGTGTTTTTGCATCCTAGAGTATACTTGTACATACCAGCATGTAAACATGTAAACACACATGAAAAGTAGCCTCAGAGAAGAAAGGGATAGAATATGTGAGCTATTACATTTGTTCCTTTCAGTGTGATATATGGGTACGCGTATGTGTTTGTATATTCGTGTGTGTGTATGAAAGAAGGTACTATTAATAATTATACCAAGACAGTAGTCATAAATCAGTACTATTTCTGGCAAAACATGATGTACATATATGCACAAGCATATACGCATCACAGATTACACATAATGTAAATTTGTGCTATAAGCCTTTCTATTTTCAGCTGGTTCTTTTGAGATCAACAATATGAATATTCTGGATTTGGCATCTAGTTTTTCTACTGAAAGCCCACACAACTATATCTTATGACTTGCCATAGCTGAGCTCATGTTTGTTATAAATTTGGTAGTTGCACTACCGAATTTAAAATTCCTCAAATCATAATAGCTCAATAATGCTAGAGAATTGAAAATGTATAAATTATGTAGTAAGTGAATAATATTACAAATTGTGTGGGCTTCTATTAAGAATGGTTTATTGCGTGCTTCAAATAAATGCCTCGCATTAAAAAAAATGAATAAATTGAGCAGTAAGCAAAAAACATTTCTTAAATAGAATCAACTGCTTTATTCAATGCAGCATTTTTTAAAGCCATTTTCCTTTTTTGTAATGTTACTTTACCAAGGACTAAATTGACATTAAATATTTTGTAAGTTCAAAAGACTAAGAGAATCTGTTCAAAGCTGTCTTTCCAGGAAAAATTAAGTGGAATAGATAGGACTTGAACAGTGGGTCCTAAAAGATAAAGATCATTGGCTTCATTAAGAAGAACAGAGGGCAAGTGTAAATATTGCCAGTTGTTAAAAATCTTTCTCAGTCTTATTGTTTATCTTCTTTGAGTAAGTGATAGAAGATAAGAGGTAGAAAAGCAAAAGAATATATATTTTTTTCCTAAAAGTTTAAGTTTTGATCACTTCTGCTGAGTCTTAAACACTTTCGAATGAGAGTCATCTTCATATGTATGTGTATGGCCAATTCTAAGAGTAAGTTAATTTTCACTTATATTTTATACACATATATACACACATGCATACCACGTGTTACACATATAGACATTTGTGGTACATATCTGTACATCTGTGCGTATACACATAGGTGTATATATGTGTTATATATATACACACACAATAGTTGAGGGGAAAAAGTGCAATTACTTGTATTTTGAAATACTCAGGAGATATTTAGTTAAGTTGTATTTGCATGCATGCATTTGAATAAAGAATGACTCAGATCCAATGTTTATTCAACTCTGATAAGGAGCTCATTTTTTTTTAATATATATTTTTATTTTTTTTAATTTATTTGGACAGAGACAGAGAGAGAGAGAGATACAGAGACAGAGAGAGAACTGAACTGGGTGAGCTCCCAGTTCAGCATATGGTTCCGCACAGGCCAGGGCCGGGATTTGATCCTCAGTCCCTGGCGCTGCAAAGTGAGGGCTTAATCCACTGAGCCATCCAGGCTTCCCCAGGAGCTCATTTTTTAAATTAATTATTTTTTATTATATCTGTTTGACATATAAAATACCTTCAACTATAATTAAAACAGCTTTTCAATTATTTGTAGATGAATGGATGGTGAATGAGTGGTTGAGTTAATGGAAGATTGATGAATATAAGAATCGCTTTTGCTCCCCCATCTTGTGAAGGATTTTTCAACACTTGTGTGACCCCTGCATACTTTGTATCTTGTCCTCTTTTGAGGTACCTTCAGCTAGTTGTCTTTATCTAAATGTGTCTTCCTGATCAGGCACAGTGCTATATGTGCAGTAGAATGGCAATAACTTGGTATTCAATCTATGCACTTCCAAATTTGAATGGTTCTGACCTGGAGATTTGCATCAATTTGACAATATGACTAAGACAACTCTGTAAAACTAGTGCTTTTTCAATTTTTTTTTCTAGTTTATTTGATCTCTATTTTGCAGATGATCCTGATTTGCCTCAGCATTCCTTCTTCCCCTTTCTGGGAAGTGTACATCTGTTTCTGACATCTGTCTTCCATCGTCTTTTGTAAATTATGAAGTGATGCCAACTCCTTTTATCAACAAATTACCCTTAGAAGCATTTAGAAGCTATAATGATTCTTTGATTTTCTTTGATTCTTTATGAATTTGCAAAATGACTTGATGCTTATATTAGCTTTGTTTGTCTTTTCTTTTTCCATATTTAATATTTATAGTTTGCAGGCCCAGATGGTGTACTTTGTTATATCCTGAAATGTTGCTATTTTTTTTATTCCTTAATTACAGTAATGCCGGTTTGTAATATCCCCAGCCGGCATCTCTAGTTGACATTGTAGATTTCACATTTGTTGCTTTATTTATTGAACTATGTTTGATAATGTGAAATATACAGTAATTTTTTTCTTACCCTTGCTGCTTTTTCATGCTTGTCTACATTGACCATATGACTTTGCCATTAGATAATGCCCTCAATTTATTGTATATTTTAAAGTTTTACAGATATTTTAGATACTGATATTTCTTTATAGACAAGACAGTGAAGAATGAGACAAGAAAACAATTTGAGGTACATGGTAGCAGCCAGAGGCATTATAGGACAATATGCAAACCAGTTTTTTTTTTAATTTTTTTCTAGAAGTGCCCCTATAAGTTAATAGAAAACAATGTATGTTCTTATTTCACATTTTACAATTTCTGTATAATTTTAAAATTTATTTTATGAAACCATATATATATATAGTCCTGATCTATATAATTAAAAGTACCATTGATTTCTTCTCACAAACCTATTTGCTTTTTGTTATTAGATTTTGGTCCAGGTCACCTTTATACTCAGTTAATCAGTGACAAATTATTACAAATCATTTTCCTTGAAACTTCAGTAACATGTAATAACAAGGACTTCACATGTCAATCTCCTAAGGTCTTGCTTTTGAGTCGTATACTAGACTTTCACAATAATTTTTTATTTTCCAACTTTGTTTAAATTTTATAAATGCTAATTTAGAGATTACAATGAAAAGTGTTTTTTCTAATTTTTATTTCCCACATCAAAAATATTCAAGAAACATTAGTGTTAAATAAATTTTTTTAAATCATATTTGACCATACTCTCAAAAATTTCCTGAGAGACAGATCTAGAAAAAGAAGGCTCCTATATATTTAACAGCCCTGCTCTGGGCACGGGAATCAGTATTGTGCCCTTGGACTGAATATCAAGCAAGATTACATAGATTTCTCAAATATTGCACCTGCCTGACAGTGTTAGCCACCTTTTAAAAAGATATTTGTAACATCACTAGAGAGAGCTTTTCTCATAGCTCTTGGAAAGCCCTATACACATATCAAAGGGTGCCATGTGACCTTTTGTCTTTCATGTCTATGTTATCATTTCTTTTTTTCCTAATTTCAACTTAGGACAAAGGATATACATTCTAAAATTATTACATTACAGAAATGAATGGTTGGGATAAAATATTTCCAAATTAACATTTTGCTTTATTATTTAATTTGGAATATGTGGACACACAATATATTTTTTATTAATGTTGCTTATACAGACAACACACACTAAATGAAGACTTACCATATGCCAGGCAAAAATTTATACACAACATCCTAATGGCCATATTCTAATCTATCTTGTCCTCATATGTCTGTCTGACTCTGTGGGAAAATATAACTTTTGTCCCTTGATAATGTCACCTAGTTTATTACTATGTAATATTATAAAACATTGGGAAAGCTATTAATGAAATATGCACATAGAGATATTTATTTTTAGGTGTTTTCTACTCAAAACACTCTCTTTTTCCAAAATGTGTCTTCTCGACCTGGAGTCCCACTTGCTGCAGCTGCAATAAGACCAAAAGGCAGCTTGTGATCTCACCATGTCTGAGAACCATTTCTGTTTGTTAAATAATCCTATTTATCCAATGCTGTCATTCTGCAACACAAACAGAAATTTCCCTTTTGTAGTCCAGTTATAGTTTTCATAATCATATTTTCATTTATTTTAAATCATTTCACTTTTTGGTTAGTATTGTACTTTTCTTGTATTGGAAAGAGTACGAATTCTAGAAGTGATTTTGAAATATTTATTTGATTGTTCTCTTCCTGTTTTCTTCATATATTGAGGCTTACTCTAAACATATTTATTTTCAAGACACTTGCATATCTTGACACTCAAGACTGTGCACTCATACGCTGTGTAGAAAAGTGAACTGTATCTCACACATTTCCCAATGCCAAGCTCTATTCATTTACAATTTACTTGCTGTATCTGGGCTGCTACCTTGTTTTGAGCCTGGCTTTTGTAGGCATTTTACTTTATAGTTCCTCATGTTATGTGAGGTCTCTGAGAATAAAAAATAAAATTAAGAAGACCTAGTCTAAATTTATAGGAATGCTCATTGAAAAATTAGATGGACATAAAAACAGGCAATTATAAGATACTTTTAAAACTGTGAAAGATACCAATTCATTATGCGTGCTGAGCAAGATCATCAAACCCAGTGACTACTCACAAAGTAAGTAGAATAGCTTCTACCTGGGTAAAATTGCACACGATCTCGCAAAATGCCAAGCTGGGCCTCTTTCATTTTCATGACTCACAGACTCGCTGAGCAGATTGATAGTTGCTGTTTTCAAGTAGCACATTTGAGGTAATAAGGCACATATAGAATGCGAAAAAAACAAGTAATTGAATTGTGTAAGCATAAGAAACGAGAGTGGAGCAAAATATATCGTTCTCAGTATTTGACAGAACACGTCTGACATGTTGAAGTAGCATATCTTTTTCTTTCATGGCCTACACCGTTTTCTTTACCTCATTTCTTGTTTATACTTTCCAGGATATCCTATCTTTTTTTTTTTTTGACATTTAGCAAGCAAGTATTTGTTCATGTTTCGTTGTTAAAGTTTTGCTTGGTTGTTTTTTACCCACTTTACAATCTTTTTTCCTTACAATTCAATCATCTGCATCATCTGGACACTCATGACATTTTGTCCTTACCACTAGTTATATTACTTTGTAACTGTGTGTTTGCTCTGTAAAATGTGTCCTGTTTTCTACTGAAATTTACTTCCTGTGGACTGTGACTCTGACATAATATCACAATAGGTGATCTATGGGTTAAAAAGGAGATTAGAAGAAATGCTTCTTGTATAAAGAAAAGTAGAACAGAAAGTATAATGAAGTAAAATCATATTATCAACACACAATTGTTCACAAAATGTCTATTACCGTACTTACATTTTTAGTCTTGATATGTAATCAGGTACTTCCTTCCTATACGTATAATGTCTGGTGCTTTAGCGAATTATTGTGGTGTTTATAACCTTCCTTGATATTAAAATATCTTGTTGTCAAAACCCTATTTCTTTCCAAGACCATTAATAGTTTTACTGCTTTGCACCGTTTGCATACGTACTGCACTCTCAGACAATGTACTTTCTCATGTCATGTAAGTATTCTCAACTTTGAGAAACCATTCCCACTCCTTTGAAAAGTACTATAGATGGGTAATTTGGTCACAGAATTAGCTTAATGCCAACTTGATTCTCACTAAAAATAAAAATTACATAGCGAAAGAAAAATTGCCTTATCTGAAACTGATGTTATACTATCAGCTTGGAGGAGGAGGAGAAAAGCAGAGGAGGGGCTACAGCTTACTGAGAACTAGCTAGGTACCAGACACAGAAGTCTCAGGGGCATATAGATTTAGATTACTTCATTCAACAATAACACTATTTGTATGTATTACTGTATGAACCTTGTCTGGCACATGCCAGGTATTGCATAAATGTGAGATCCCTAGCTCTGTCTTGGATTGAAAGATATAATTTATTTTGGCTTTCTTATATATCAGGGGAAAGAAAAGATGTCAATGCATTTTTCTCAAACCATTTAATATTATTTACATTGGAAATATTTTTCAACCTCCTTTATTTTATTTTCTGTAATATTTTTAGATTCATTAACTATTTTTTTCTTATGTCTCTCTCCCTTATGCTCAATTAGTACATTTGTTCTGAAATATAGAAAAACACAAGATTACATATATATTAATTTTAAATAGATGGTCTTTCATTTTTAACTTTCCAATAATATCTAATGGAATGGTAGTGTGATGTTTAGCAGGCTTATTCCATCCATAGGTCATTTATCAGACTTGGGAAACCATATTCATTCTGTAGCTCTTCCTGTAAAATAGTAATATCTTATCTATTTTCATTGAATTAATTTCATTAAAATAAACTCAACTTGCCTCAAGTGAAAAATATTTTTAGTTGAATTTCAATACTTTTTTCATCTCTTCTACCTCTGAGTTTTTAATAGACTTCTGAAATTAAATATAATATTATATGTAAAGAAATTAAACTCCAAGCTGAACACTATTTTTTTAGGTTTTATAAAGACTTCAATTTTAATACCATATTTGATCAGTTCAACATAGGGTTAAATTAAAAGTCACTATTTTAAAAATGTTTTTATTCTTTTATATTAAGATATATACTTTAGATACATTTATTATGTAAACTTCACAGTAACTTTAGAGTAAAGCCAAGTATACAGAAAAGTTAATTTTTTAATTAAAGCAAAATGTTATAAAATGGCTATATTTTAATATGTAGTAAATTAAGACTACCATAGCTTTTTAAGCATCATAATTTCTATATTTTATAGAAACCTAATATAATACCCAACATTGAATATGTAAACTTATGCCATAGCAAATGCTTGTGTTAAAATAGTATAACCTTCCCATTTTTATTTAATATATAAAATATTTTTTTCTACACTTGCTTATTATTTAACTTTTAAACACTACTTTTTTTTTTTTGATTTATTGTTATTGTTTTTGACAGAGAGAGAGAGAGAGATACAGAGTCAGAGACAGAGAGAAGGGGGAGGGCCCCGAACAGTCTCTATAGTTGCACATCATTGGTTTTTCCACATAGTTTCATTCCACAGGTGGGCTTGGGGCTGAACATGGCAGGAACGGGGCCAGGGTCTCGCCCCAGTGAGAACTGAACTGCGGGCACTCCCCAGTTCAGCATATGAGTCCACACGGGCTGGGGCCGTGATTTGATCCTAGGTCTCCGGGGCTGCAAAGTGAGCGCCTAAACCACTGAGCCATCCTGGCTTCCCTATTTAACTTTTAAAGCAAAATGCATTAACTAGATGTTTAGGTAGGCAACATTTATTGCAATATTAATTATGTACATATAAAAGTAGAAATAAACTTTTAATGATTTTTTCACTTATTCAACAATACCAATGCAGTTTCAAATAAAAAAAATGAATAACATTATAAGACTTGTTCATAATGTGCTGTTTTGCTGAAATGAAATACTACTCAAATACGAATGTGTTAGTGGCGGCTACGGCATAGGTTCTTTTAACCTGGTTGTGCTTACACTTCTGTGTCTAAGGTGCTGGCTCAATTATTGCTCAATTTTTTCTGTTACTTTAAAAAAAGAAAAGACTACTCATTTTCTTTCTCTAAGGTGCCAACACGACATTTGGCCATGACCTGGAAGGAATTCCTCTGCGCAATATAAAGTTAATATCTTTTACTTATTACTTCATAATAATTTTAATAGTCTTCTTTGGCTAGTGATTAGAAACCAAAAGAACACACTTAAAAGGTGATTTTTTTCAAGTGATCACAGCAGCAGAGACACAAAGAAAAGGAAACCTCACTGTAATATTGATGGTGTCAGTGGGATGTTCAAAGATACATACATTGATATGTGAGAAGCACATACAGTTAACTAATTAAAATTTTAGAAAATTAAAAAGTATTTAAGAATGATTAGATTAGATGACAACTTATGTGAACTTCCAGGCACCCACGAACCTTCAGCAATGTGTGTATCATCATTTTGCTACTTCTAATATTTGTTAGCAATGGTGAATCTTGAGTCTCCTTATGATTTTGAAGAACAAGACAGATAAAAAGGTATTGGAAACTCATAATTATGAATGAAAAGGTAACCAGACAAAATATACTCTGACTTTATATGTCACAAAAATGTTTCTCATGGTGTTTGAAATTTGAGAGGATATAGAAAGTATGAATCTAAAATCAAACATGGATTAATCAATTTTTGAAATAAATCACTATAATAGAAATGTTTAAAGATATAGCACTGGGACAAAACAGATAAATGAATGTGTATGTGTGTGTGTGCATGTGTGTGTTCTGAACATCTCTAAATTGGATTCTCTTTTGTGTCTCTGTCATTAGTTTATTGACTACAAAACCTGAATTTTCTGACTGTCCCAATTTCAACATATGTTCTCAAACAACTTATGCCAGTTGCATTTCATGTTATAAAATATTTGAAATATCTTTTAGCAAAAAAATAATTTTTATCCAACAAAGCATTTTAAATTTGTATTCATTCTAATAAAACTATAGCAAATGATCTCTCTAAATCCTTAGAAAAAATCTAACCCAATGGTTAAAAAACGTTTTCACCTGAATGCAGAAACTTCTCTAGGATTCAAGCAATTTCACCAAGACCCTGAGTTGTGGACAAAAGACAGAATGCAAGAAACGAACAACTGAGAAAAAGAAGGCAGGTCAGGCAAGAATGTCATCAAATTAATGAATGATTCTCAAAATCTTTCTGTACACATGTATTTTATATTATTTACTAAAACTACTAAAAGTAGCTCTTAAATATCAAACTTGAATCAATCAAAGCAACAGTGACTAAAAGTAAGTTATGTGTTTATCAGTGGTCTTAAGCAATCATTTATATATTTAAAAAACATATATATATAAATACATAAAAATTATGTATACATATATATATATGTACACACTGGTAGTTAATTTTGTTATTATGGAGAACAATTGTATCAAATAAATATTTATATATATTAGATTATCTTTTTGATATCATTGATACCCATAATAACAAATATATCCATTTCAAACAACTAATAATAATGAATGATATTTTTCTTTAAAGCAAAGATGTATATATGTGTATATATTTATGTTTATATGCTATATTGAGTTAAATTTTAAATTATCATTTGAAGAAAAGTATCTCTCATAATTCACTTTACTTCCTGACTCTATAAAGGAAGATGGAGAAGATTTTATTCCTAATGCTTGTCACTAAGAATGATTTGTAAAATATTCATCACCTCTGAAGATTTGGATACAGAAAAATCTGGTATATTTCTATAGTCAACTTTGTGGGCTAACCTGTAGGTACAGGCTAATGTCAATTTCACCTAACATTGGACGTATAACAAATAGCACATACACTCATATTCCCAGAGTAAAACAAGTGAGCCATGAAAATACTGTAGAGGCCATTGAAGACTGTGGTAAATAGGTCTCAAGCTGAAAAAGACAATACAATGTACTACCTGTTTATGTAACATTGCCATTACCATTGCTGGCCAAGAATTGATTACACTATTACACAGAATGGAAAGCTATAGCATAGGCCACATGGAGTGGTGGTAAAGTTCAATTTGCTTTACCACTAGAGTTAAATTTGCTTTACCACACAGTGGCTATGTGATCTTAAAACGGATTACCTGATATTTCTGTGTTTTTAATATGCTAAATAGGTGGTGGGGGGGGGAGGTCCTACCTGAAGAGTAGTTTAGAAGATTTAATTAATGAATAAATCTGAAAAAAATACAACAATCAATGACTGGCACTTAATATGTGCTAGGTATTATTATTTCTAGTGATAAGAAATTGTAATTCTAAGTTATGTTTGGTAATTTTCATTAATTATAGGTCTTTTATTAATACATAAAATCAACTTTTAAAATAAGTTTTTTCTTAATCCCTTTTTATGCAACATAGACTTGATTTTAAAAAAGCTCAGAGTAAACTTTGTAAATATATCTATTTATTTTTCACAATGATTCTAAATATGTGCATGTTAAATTTAGCAGCTCTTACATTATAAAAATAATGACAACTCATAACTTCAGTAACCCCAAATGACAATAACTTCATAACTCATCTGAAATGTGATACCAAAGAATTAAGATTTAAGGTGAAGTAATAAACGGATGTCTCTGCTTGATGCCATGTTTACCATAACATGTTTCCAAAGATCAAAGATTTGGAACTGTTCCTTTTTGATATTTATTTCATTTTTTATTTAATTATTAATTTTCAATTATAGTTGATATGCAATATTGTAATAGTTTCAGGCACACAAATCATATACTGATTAGACATTTATATATCTTATGAAGTTATCACCCCTATAAATTTTGTGCCCTTTTGTCACTATACATCATTATTACAATATTTTTTTAAAGATTTATTTTATTGTTTTTGACAGACAGAGAGAGACAGAGAAAAACAGAGAGAAGGAAGGGGGGCCCAGAGCAGTTTCTATAGTTGTACATTATCAGTTTTTCACATGGTTTCATTCCACACAGGTGGGCAGGGGCCATGCAGGGTGAGAACTGGGCCAGGGGCCTCCAGCATGGGAGACATGCCCCCTTATGCAAGGGGCCAAGCCAGGGGGCAAGAACTGAACTGGGGGCCTCCTGCATGGGAAGGGCACCCCAGTTCAGCATACGGGTCTGCATGGGCTGGGTCCAGGATTTGGTCTTGGATCCCCAGGGCTGCAAAGCTAACGTTTAACCGGCTGAGCCATCTCAGCATCCCCACAATATTTTTGACTACATCCCCTATGCTGTACTTTATGTTCTCATGACTGTTTTTACAGCTCGCAATTTGTACTTCTTAATTTCTTTACCCTATTTAAAATTCATAGTCAGCTATGGAATTGTAGGACAGTGAAAATTTACTGGTGCAGTAGAAAAAAGGTGTCCTTGACCAACGCAGCTGGGCCAGCTCAGCAACAGGATGTCTTATCAAAAAGTAACAGAATGTTCAAGCATGAGGGCTGTTGCTCTTAGCTAATGCGTGCAACCGCAAGGCTAAAACTCTGCAGGACCCAATAGAATTGCGCACTCGGCACCCTCTCCTCCCCTGGTTTGAGTTGTGAATAAAAAGAAAAACTTGGTGTAAGTCAGGGCTTGTTGCTCCCAGATGAAACCGGGGTGGCAGCCCAGATTCGAATCTGCTAATAAAATCTCCCTCACCAATTGGCAGAAGAGGGTCTGATTCCACCAAATTCTTTGTGTTATGGTCGTCTGTCTCGCGGGTGGTCTCATTCGGCACAACATTTGGAGGCCCCAGCGAGATGCCCGTTATGGGGGGTTAGAGTCCCCCTAGTAGACAGACACCTGACCACAATTCGGCTAATGGTTCCTGCACGGCGCCGGTAAGTCAGGATTACTTTCTGTTCTCTGTTTCTGGTTGCTCGCGAGCTTTTGGAGGTCTAGGAACGGTGAGACGTCGCCTTAAGTTCCTGACCCGACTCGGGAGGGGGACGCCCCGACCGGAGTCTTAGTTCTGTTTCAGTGTGTGTGTGCGGCT
>PVKE010004184.1:35244-66511 GCA_004027555.1 Craseonycteris thonglongyai
CTGCAGGACCCAATAGAATTGCGCACTCGGCACCCTCTCCTCCCCTGGTTTGAGTTGTGAATAAAAAGAAAAACTTGGTGTAAGTCAGGGCTTGTTGCTCCCGGATGAAACCGGGGTGGCAGCCCAGATTCGAATCTGCTAATAAAATCTCCCTCACCAATTGGCAGAAGAGGGTCTGATTCCACCAAATTCTTTGTGTTATGGTCGTCTGTCTCGCGGGTGGTCTCAGAATTTTATATAGGGTAAAAGTTTTACGCCATGAAACTATAATATTTCAAAAATAAAATCTATGCATATGAGGGCTGTCTGGAAAAAAATCAGCCCTTGTTTATATAATGAGAATGGTTTCATGTCTGGATACTTTCTGGACAGCTGTCATATATCAAGATTTCATTAACCTTGATTTTGTTTTTTTTGAAGAAAATAATCACCTGCATATTTCCAAGAAGAGTTAACACAAAGAGGCAGAAGCAATAGTATCCAGGAGAAATTAGATTCCAGATTATATTAATCACTGTCTACATCCTCTCAACTTTGTGACACAGAAATCAAGGACAGAAAATTAAGGCCAAGAATAAAAATAGAAATAGCGTGCCAAAAATGGCTACTTACACATTCTGAAAACTGTTATTATAATTTATTTTATATCAAATTGATTCAAGTACCTTTTAATTGTACTAAATTTAGTGCTTCTAAAGAACAGTTAATTTTTTACAAGACATGTTAGGCTACATGGCCATTATTTGCAATTAAATTATAAAACTGGCTAGCTTTTTCAAGAACATTTTTATAAAACAAGTATATCTTCTGAAAAAATTAATGATAGATACAGTTTTTGTTTTGATTTGATTCTGCCATATAAGAAATGAGAGATAGTTTCTATTGCATAATGCCATTTATTAAAAAAACTTTAAGAAGCATCACTGTTATATTTAGCTTAGAAAGCTGATTTTGTGATCAAGAGGCATTTATTGCTTTAACATTTATTATATAATATATAAACATTTGAGAATAATTTTTATTATTAATATGTAAGTAAATCCCTGATTTTATAAAAATGACCTTTGACAATTTCTGAAATATTTTTTCCCAATATTGCTTTATTTAAAGAATGCATTGGGTACTTTTGGATCTGAATTTAGAAACAAAACTTATCTCATAGTGAGCACACCTCACACCCTTACTCTATAAGAGGCCTCACTAAAATCAGGATTTCAGGAGCTAATACATATTTAAGTGTTAAAATTACGGATTTTAGTATGAAATGATGTACACATGTTAAACAATTAATATACTATTATACCGAAGTGATGTTTTTCTATCATATTTACTATGTTTATTACTTTTCTTTGTAAAAAACTATGAGAAAAATTTTGTTGACCACATTTTTTCTTCTCAGTACAAAAAGCAGAATCATCATAAATGATTAGAAATTTATTTCAAATATAGTACCATTTCTATTGCAGTAACACTATTTCATTTTTCGTTTTTCTCTCCCTTTCTCTGTGTCTTTCATTCTTTTGTTCTCTTTCAACTGTAGTTTGTTACCAGGAAATAGGCATTCCTTCTCTACTCATGATTTTCAAACTAAAATGACGACTTTGATTCTTCAAGCTCTAATGGCATAGGTTTAGGGACTAAATTATTGATATTCTCTGCAAGTTAAAATATAACATTTAGTATTATAACAAAAGTATAACAACAATAGAAAAAAATATTTTTAGTAAAAAGTTTTAAATCATTAACCCCATTTTATGTTTTGTTTTGTTTTTCTAAAAGAAAATAAGAATATGAGACTTTAATCACAAAAACATAAGTTGTTAAGTTTTAGTTAGTCCCTGTAGAAATAGTAACTGATTGTCTCTTTGAAACAGAAAATCTATAGAAGCTGAGCATTTTTTTAAAAAACATTTTTAAATAGCTGTAATTTTCCCCCTTGGATTTGAAATACAGGAATCACTACACATGCCCAGAGAGAAATACAGGCACATACATAATCTATATTCTAAAATGGCATGTTTTAAACATAATAATTAACTTGATTATTTTCTTTCGCGCAACTTGAAATTTGGAGAAATAAATTTTTTTTAAATATAATATAAATTCCTTACGTATAACTTACAATCTTGTTACCCAGGTAACGATGTCATCTATACTTGGTAAGGTAATCTAGATTCACTGTAATTTGTGTAGCAATGTCAACTTATTTGTTTGATATTCAAATGTGATGCTATGCTCATCTTGAAATACTATATTTATATTTTACCATCAGCCATTTCTGGATGTGACTTATTCTTATACATAAGATTTAACTATTCATTATTTAGTTTTAAATGAATAATTTATGTAATTCAAAATTTTACTAACAAAAAGCATAACCATATATGCATATAACTATATGCAAATATTATAGTTATATATATTTATAAATTATAAAAATAAAAGTTAATAAAAGTTACATATTATCTATTCGTAACATATAAAATATAACTAGAAATAGAATCAACAATAAAATGATCCTCAGTATATATAAACCCTGAAAGTAATAACTTCTCTTTGACCTTTTACTGCCTTTATAAGTCTGGAACATATAGGGATTCAACTGAAGAGCTAGGAAAGCTTTGAAAAACTCTATTCTTATTAACAACTGATTTTTGACCTTGAGGTTCTCATCTGTTCTCTCTATATGAATTCTGTAACACATCTAGACTATATTTCTAATAAATACAATCTTTGACATATCCTAATAGAAATAATATTAGAAACTAGTCTCTTAATTAAATAACATGCTTCCTAGATTGCTGCTAACACTGAGATAATGGTAGCCATTAAAATAGTAGGTTAAACAAGTTATTTTTTAGTTAATTTGTCGCAATAAATTGTCATGTGTTTGTAATATTTTTCAAGATAAGAAATTTATAAAAATGTATATGTTCAAAAAAGAAATTCTTTTTTTTTTTTTAAATATATTTTTATTTATTTATTTATTTTGACAGAGAGAGAGAGAGAGAGAGAGAGAGAGATACAGAGACAGAGAGAGAACTGAACTGGGGGAGCTCCCAGTTCAGCATATGGGTCCACACGGGCCGGGGCCGGGATTCGATCCTCGGTCCCCAGCGCTGCAAAGTGAGCGCTTAACCCACTGAGCCATCCCAGCTTCCCCAAAAAAGAAATTCTTAAAAATAAAATTGGATATATTTTCAAAGGTGTCAGTACCTAGTGTTTAATCTTTTTTTAATGGTATCCCACAAATTGCCAAGCTCCCAATATAAAAAGCAAAATAAAATGTATAATGATGTAAAACAATGTGTCAATTAGGCTTTTACAGATAAACTAAATTGGTTTTTATAATTTGTAAATTTAGGGAAAAGTTCAAAAATAATTCATTAATGAATTCACTCTATTTCCCAATAAAATTACACATTTACTTTCTTTATTTCAATTTATTTAACTTACTGATATTTTTTATTACTTTCCTTAAATTTGATCTTAAATTTAGCTAGAGCAATCTCAATAAATTATTTTCCTAAACTATCTTTAATCATCCTTTGTTTCCATACATAAATATTGTAGTCTCAAAGTTTCCTGAACACAAGATTCCAGTCTTAACTTACATATTCAATAATTGATTCTTGAATGAATAAACGTTGTATACTTGTTTAATATGCCCTACTCATACAAAATGTATTCACACTAGGTTCTTTGCCTTCATCAGGCTGCTTCAACAAGTATGTATTAAGAGTACCGGTACATCATTAATTGCCCAGGGTTGTTGCATACGTGTTGCACACTGTCACAAAAAATAATACTTTTAGACATATTCCTTTTCAGTTTCTTTGCTTTCAGCTGCTTTAGTTAAAACTACTTTTAAAAAAAAACCAAATTTTGGGGAAGCCAGGATGGCTCAGTGGGTTAAGCGCTCATTTTGCAGCGCCTCCCGGCCCCAGCCCATGCGGAACCATATGCTGAACTGGATCTCTCTCTCTCTCTCTCTCTGTCAAAAATAAAAATAAAAATAAAAATAAATAAATAAATATATATTTAAAAAAAACCACAAATTTTTAGAACATTTGAGTACATTGAAAAACCATGTAAAATATAGGAGTATCCTTATATTTTTATAGACTCCATTCTGAGCACAAGATTTTCAATCAAGTATTGTCTTCAATTTCATGACAATTTCAACTCTTGCTATTATAAAATTACTTTCATTCTCAAATGTTTATTTGTATATGTTTTTTACTACTGGAGTCTATCTTCTAAGTCGAGAACAGGTATGCCAAAATTAATTTTTAATATATCTACTTTAAACTCTTGACATACAAACCCATATGACCCTCACATTTAATCCAATACTTCCAGAAATTTTATTTTAGTGATCTTTGTCTTGATAAAATTCTCTAAAATTTAAACCATTGTGTTACAGATTAACTAACATTAAAAAAGAAGCAAGATTTAAGAAGTACAATGAGGTATTTACTTTTAGAGAGCTTGATGAACCTGCAAATTTTCCATTTGAAACTATCAAACAGATTTTTAGAAATAAGTTTTTTTGTTTGTTTTTTGGGTTTATTTGTGTGTATGTGTCTTTATTTAGTGCAAGGCTCTCTGGTGCATACTGTTCAATAAAGAGATTCTCATATTTCTTACCAATCCATTTTGCCTCTTAACATACTTCTTTCCCAGGTCTTCTTGATTTGCTCTTTTCAGGCTTCTATATAAACCAAGGCATTTCACACTGCCGAAAAGGCCAAGTTTACCCCAAACATGAGTGATTTCTTTTTTCAAATAGAGTAGATGATGAGGAACTGTAACTAAGTCTTTTCAATAAAAAGATATCTCCTTGCCACTGTCATTCAGTATTACCTTTAAGTGGGACTATAATTTGAAAGGTACATTTTCAGCTTGTACCTGTGTACTTATTTAACCCATCCATGAAATATGCTTAGTTTTTTTCTATCTTTGTCAATTGGTTATAGGGAGTTTTTCATGAGACCATAATTGAGCTGAAAGTCAACGGATTCTGAACCAACTGTTCATGTTGCTTACTTGTGCCCTCTGAATCTGCTCAAGCCCAAATCTTATGTCTGTCATATCCATTGTATAAAAGATTGCTGCTAGTGTCATCAAGTGTATGACATAATGTGTACCGTACTACATTCCCAGAATCAAGATAGGAAATTTTGGATGTATGAAATGTATCTCTTGTGTCTACTCTTCAACTATGTGTGTCTTCTTTGCCAAGTAGACAAATATATCTATAAATACTGCCAAGGAGAGTTTCCCACATTTTCCTTTACATTTCTGATTAAATCATTGTGAGACAGTCATTTTCTCTTGTTTATCAATGGCAATTAACAAAAACCACCTAATTCCATAGTCAGAATTATCATTTCCTTCGTATCACTCAAAAGCAGAAAACACTGCACCAGCTATTAAATCTCCATCCCAAATCACCACAAACGAAAGAAAGTTTTAGCAGTGAAACTTCTACAGAATTCCAGGGACTAGCAAAATTTAACCTATTCTAAGAGGTGTGGTAACATACCATAAAAACAACATTGACTTCAACAATTTGGCAAATTTAAACCCTACAGACTTAATAAGGTACTGAGTCTTCCCTAAACTGAGTATTGACATGAATTTCTATTTTCTACTTGTTTTTGCTTGTTTGTTTGATTTTAAGCTCTCAGAGAATCAGGAGAACACATACTTTCACTTATTACTTGAAGCTGATAATTTTATTTGGACATCATGCTTTGATGCTCAGATACAACTTTTTTCAGTGGTCATCAAGAGGAAATTTGATTATAAAGACTTTTTTTGTGTTATCATTGTGAACTAATGTAAGTTTGATCTACTATATGTAAAACATAAAAAATGGTTGGAAGTTTAAGAGACACTTTTAACTATACTTAGTCAGATTATGGGAGTAAAATATTTCTAGAAATAAATGAATAGTTCATTTGATTTGTACACTTAAATCTTTTTAAGTGTACTTTTTACATAGTTGTCAAATACACAGATTTAATAATTTGAATTTCGTGTGTTGTTTTACCAACCTGACATGAGTTCATTTCTCATAAAAATAAATTCATAAGAAATAAAATATTTATTATTAAAATAAGGATTTTAAGTCTGAAGGATGTATTATTGCTGTTACTTCAATATCAAAGCAACAGCACCATAGTGATGTACTATCTTGATAAATCATTTCAGAGGTATCATTGTAATGATATATTATGACTCACATATACATCATCATGGTCATCATGATGTTTTATTAGTAACATATATCACCAAAATGAAAGGGCTTTAGTGATGGTGAATTATTCAGTAAACTGATGATGACAAAAATCATCTCTCCTGGAGAAGTGCTTGTTAACTTAATTTCTGAGAAGTTTATAAACATGCCATCTACCTATCCTACCCCGTCTCAAAAAAATATTTTCAAAATATATATATTCCAGGACAGGTATGTGGTTCAGCTGCATAATATAATGTAGCATCCAGATGGCTTTTAACTTGCTCTGTTATACTCCAGGGTACATTCTTCATTTGCATGATTAAAACAGTCTCACCACCAAGTTGTACACTTTGAAGCCCCAGGGAATGGGAAAAGAGAAAGTAGGGGGCATAAATTTTCCTTTGAAAAAAGAGAGACAGAATTTCACACCACTGAGAAATAGACTACATGCAGTGATAAAAATATATAAAACATAATAATTTATTCTGCAAATTTTATATATTTCTATCACATTAACTAACTTACACATTATATTCTTTAAAATCTGTTATATTTATCAACAAAACTTATAATACTTTAGAAGAATATTACCAGACTCCAAGATACATGTTTGCTACCAAGTTAGCAAATATTATGCTAATCCTAAAGCTGTTCAATACTATTTAATAATATTCATTATTGCATGACATACTGTACATATAAAACATTATATATGACCATAATTAAATAAATAAATTCACTCTATCAATAATATTGCTATATTCATTTATGGCAGTATTATTTCTTCCATCTTCTCATCTCTCATATTACCTTTATATAACTCTATTATAATATTAAACCATAGTCTTATAAATATTAACCCTATCTCCTACTAGAGTGCAATGTAATACTTTAATAATAAACTGTATTACTAATAGCAGACAATCATGATTAATGCAGGTATAACATAGTGATAGGTTTTATTAACATTAATAAATCTATGTGCTGTTTATCTGCTTAATTTTTTAAAAAAGAATATTACATTATTTTTTAGCTAGGTATTATACCTAGCTAAATTATGATAGTTATTAAATAATAATTAAGATAGAAGACATGATATTCCTTTAGTAATTTAGGCATGAGTGCATTAAAACCTGATATTCTTCTTTAAAAATATTTAAGGATCAAATGTAAATATTTAGTTATACCTACATTGATGCCATTAGACATCATAATCAAATTCGTTTAGTTAATGAAATATAAGATCTATATTTTTTAAATGAGTAGCTTTTACAGCTAGCATTTGATTTTATAATTTTGTTACTATAAGTTAGAATAGATGAAATATTTAGAGATAAAATGAGAATATATAGTAATTGGAATAAATATTCCATGATTTAATTTGGGAAGCTGGTTTAAGTACTTTTATGAAAAATTAACATATTACAAATATTTTTAAAAATGTATAAAATCTTTAAACACCCTGAGCCTAAAAAACATACCGGTAATAGTTTTAAAAACATTCAGTTATTTATTTGTGTCAGTGCCACCAACTTGAATTACTTTTGCTGTTTGAAGGTACTTTCTGTTTCAGCAGTTATAGCTGGGAAGAGACTAGGAAAAGAAAATTTTATATATATATATATATATATATGTATATATTTATATATATATACAATTTTTTTTTTCAAATCAGGGTTTTCTTTGCTTTGCATTTATAACACTCTCCCAAGGGCCATCTATTACTTGAAAATGTTTAGAAAATGAAAGATGTAAATCTCCTATGACCTATCTTTTGCACAATATTCAATTTAGCAATATATTAACAAGGCAAAATACCACATTTCTAACACTGTGCTTAGATAGAAAGAGACTGAAGGAAGACAGGATGGCTCAACTGGTTGAGCACTTGTGTTATAGGAGATTCATATCCTCTGGCCTGTGTGGACTTCTATTGTGGAACTGGGGTATGCCCCCAGTTCAGTTTTCCCTGGGGCGAGCTTCCATGTGCATAGCCCCTGGTTTGGCTCCTACCTCAGGCACACTTCCCATATGAAAGGGCCCCAGCTCACAGGGGGCGTGCCTCCCACTCGAGGGACAAACCTCTCATGTGGGAGGCCCCCAACTCAGTTCCTGCCCTGTGCAGACCTGTGCCCACCTATGGAATGAAATTAGTGAAACTATATTGAAAACTAATAATTTACAACTATGGAGACTGATCTCCCTTCTCTCTGTCTCTGTCTCTGTCTCACTCTCTCTGTCAAAAAAAAAAAAAAAAAAAAAAAAAAAAAAAAAAAAGGAAAGAGACTGCAAGCCCCAGAGTAGTTTACAGTGTTAATTAATCATTGAGAGAGTCTTTTTTGAAACTAATATTTTTCTGTTACCCTTTTGTTGATTGTCTGAAAGTTTTATATGTTGAGTAATATACCATAATAAAATTGATTTCAGGTTAGTACAATGTCTTTGTTTTGTAAATTAGGAGTCATTTTGCAAAAGAGGAAGTAAGAAAGCAATGCTAGTACACCATAATTATGGATGCAGACAATCTAGACTCTGATTTCTTGAAACTTTTATGGGATTACAATTTTTTGTTTGTTTGTTTAAGTTTATTTATTTTATTACTTTTTGACAGAGAGAGAGAGAGAGAGAGAGAGAGAGAGAGAGAGAGACAGACAGAACTGAACTGGGGGAGCTCCCAGCTCAGCATATGGTTCCGCACGGGCCGGGCCCGGGCCGGGATTCGATCCTCGGTCCCCGGCGCTGCAAAGTGAGCGCTTTACCCACTGAGCCATCCCAGCTTCCCCTGATTTCTTGAAACTTAATACACTATGATCTTTGGAAATTTTTGGCATATCTCTCAGAGGTATGCCTACCTGTTTAGAGACTAATGACTTAAGTAACCTATATTTAACTTGATAATGGTTGGAATTGTTTGGGTTATTTGTTTCTTAGTTAATAATTTATTAACCATTTAATGAATTAACTTACATTGATTATGCGATTAATATAACCTAATTTTATGTATTTTCACAAAGCAGAAAAGAAGCTTGAACTGTATATCAGCTTAGGCTAAATTGATTTCTGCAAGTAAATGGGGTGGAGCATAGGGCAAGAAAGATGAAATGGTAGTATTTACTACAATTACTGATTAGTTTAGCCTTTTCCCATTTGACAATGCATCAAACCACTCTTAAGTTTTTTTAAGTTCTCTTAAAGCTAGATGCTTTTTTTCTTTATTTGTAATAGAAAAGGAGTAGAAAGAACAATACAAATATGACTTGAATCAAAAAGGTGTGCTGCAAAAGTAATTTTTCCCAATACCTTGTAGTTCTAAACATCTTTAAATGTCTTTACAGAGTTAATAAGTACTAGATTCCTGAATACACAAGTTTGAAAAAGTCCCTTTCTTCATTAAAATAAGTATATTTTAAATTATTTATGAATTCTTAGCTTATTTAACTATTTTGCCCTTAATAGGTAAGACTGAAGTATAGAAAACAAGTCCTGAAAGCAAAATTTAATGACTATTATCATCAATGTAAACTATTCTAAGTTTACTTTAAATAGTATATAGTCTAGAATATAAGATGCATTTTAAATAGCAACTTTTCAAATAATATATGATGTAGGCATAAAATAATTTTCTAAACATTATCTGTATATGTATGTATGTGTGTGTGTGTATATATATGTGTATCTTTGGTATAGCTTTACATATCATAGCATGAAACATTTAGAACAGTACATTTGTTATTTAATAGTCTACAGCAACAACAAAAACTTCTTAAAAACTTGTGTCAAAGGGGTTATATATTTAAAAACCCTTATTTTGGGAGGCTTGTCCATAATTTAAAATGGTTAGAAGCCTGGTCAAAATGGGACCATATTAAAAATTATTTCATTTTCTTCATTGAACAGGGTTAGCTAAAATCTATCTGACAGTTTGGACAGTGTACTTATCAATTATAATTCTAATTTAAGAACATAGTCTTTATATAGAAACTACATGCTGGCCTAATCTTCTACAATATTCATAGATATCACTCAAATCTCTGGATTTTTCCATTTGCTGTGTGTATATTGTACCACAGATATTCACTATTTTTGTAGCTTTAGTGTATGCCTATGATTTAAAATGTGTGCATCATAGTTCCATTGTAAAATGTCTTGGCTTTGTAAAATGTGCTATGTTATAGTAATGAAAATATACAAGTAGCCTTTATAATAAACTGGACCTAACTGTCAAATTCACATTTCATACTACAGAGATTCAGTTGTAAATTAAAAGATAACCAACCAAACTTATACTAAATGATAACTACATTTAAAAATTTATCTCCATGTTATGAGTCAATATTAAAATAAATTAATTTTGTCTTGATGTAAATATATTGTAATACAAATTTTTTTTTCTTTCAGCTATTTTAAATTATAAAGCTAACTCCCAACCCACCCCAAATGGTTTGCAATCCAAATTGATCTCAGAGTGGTTTTGCTATACAATAAACATGTTCCAAATAGATAACATAATAGCAAAGCCCTATTAAAACAAGCAAGATTATATGAAGTACTAGAATTTTACTTCCAAGTTTAGTATTTAAAGATAGTTAAGCTTATGATGTCAACTTCCTTTTGCTGATAGCATGATTTTAATGGCTTTGTGAAATAACAGCAATTTTATATATATATATATATATATATATATATATATATATATATATATGGTTTTATTTATTTATTTATTTATTTATTTATTTATTGACAGAGAGAGAGAGAGACAGAGACAGAGACAGAGAGAGAACTGAACTGGGGGAACTCCCCAGTTCAGCATATGGTTCTGCACGGGCTGGGGCCGGGATTTGATCTTCGGTCCCTGGGGCTGCAAAGTGAGCGCTTAACCCACTGAGCCATCCCGGCTTCCCCAAGTATTTATTATTGCTCCTTTCTTTTATGACACACATACACACACACACACACACACACACACACACACACAATAGATTTCCACACATTTACTCAAAACCAACCAGTCATTTTAACCTACCAAAACTGATGGTCGGTGTTCACTGTCAGAATCACTGCTGGGCTTTCCCCATATTTGTGAATAATCTACCACTCTTATTATTTTTTTAAGATTTGTTTTTTTTTTATTTTGATGGAGAGAGAGACAGACACAGAGAGACAGAGACAGAGAGAAGAGGGGAGGGCCCAGAGCAGTCTCCATAGTTGTATGTCATCAGTTTTTTACATGGTTTCATTGCACACAGGTGGGTGCGGGGACATGCAGGGCAGGAACTGGCTGGGGGCCTACTGCATGGGAGGTATACCCCTGTGAGCTTGGGGCTGAACTGGGGGCCTCCCACATAGGAGGATTGCCCTGGTGAGAACCAAACTGGGGGCCACACCCCAGTTCAGCATATGGGTCAGCATAGGCTGAAGCCAAGATTCAATCCTTGGACGCTAGGGCTGCAAGATGAATGCTTAGTCTGCTGAACCATCTTGGCATATGCTGCCACTCTCGTTATGATAAAAGAATAGAAGATTCATAATAAGGGAAGAAAGTGAAATTAATAAAACTTGAATTATTTAGCCTGATATAGGATTATTATTAGTAGTGTCATTTGACAATTCTCTGTCATTTTATTAAACAAAGCTTTGAGTAATTGCCCGACCTAACATCTCTGTACTAGCTGACTACCTAGCAAACATTCACGGGAATACCCATGATCCACACACAATAAATGGCATATTTTGGTGCTATGGATTCAGTACATGCCACTACCTGATTCCTTAGCTCTGTGAGGATTTGAGAATCAATTATCTGTTTCCTGGATTCTCTCCAGTATGATGTAAAAATTTATCATACACTTAAGAGTACATCATTATTTTTTAGCATATTAAATTATCAATTTCACTCCAATTTTTTACAGCAAAACAGAAATATAAATGCACATGAATTTGGGTCATATCTTTGTTAGTCTATCCAAAGTATAAAAGCCTACTCTTTAGGTTTATATACATCAAAGTTTTGGATTAAACAATACACTACATAGCTCCTGGATACCTGATTCAGTATCCTCCCCACCCCCCCCAACCCCCTAAAAACTATACAATATTATTTAGAAATATTCACTTTATAATAACAACGATTTTTTTCCTACCTACCCAAATATTTATATCACTCTTTATTCCTTCCTTGCTTTTTTTCTTTGTAATACCAATAAAGGTGTTATTTCTGTTCCTTAAAACTATGAGGATGACTTAGATCTGGTTAGTTTTCACCAGCAGTGTGACCACCAAGACACAAGAAAAAACAGATATAGGCTTTACCTCCATAAATTGTAAAAATATAGATGGTTTTGATTGTGTTTCTTGTGTGATAATAATAAATGTAGGGTGACTTATCAGAACAAATGTTATTGCCACACTCTAGTCCCAAGTACTTGGAATTGTAAAATATGATAGATTACTGAATTTAGTGTAACTGAGAACATCCCTCACTTTAAGTCACAGTATATGAATTTGAGGAGTCAAAACAAATTTGTGATTAAAAACATTAGAATTGAAGGAGCCGTATGGGGTGAGAGTACAGTGATTAGACTATTGGATAATTACTGATATTAACACAGAGAAATATCAACTAATTGAGATTATGGGTAGCTAGATTCATGGAGAAGTCAAAGTAAATAAGTGAAGTAAGGAGACTTGGAAAGTCAGAAGTGAGTAATCATTTTGAATGTATAAGGGTATACTTGTATACACCTCAATTTATCACCTTGCTTTATCACTAAGGTTGCATCTGGGCCCTTAAGAGTGTGAAATAAGAAAACAATAGCAAGAGTCAAGATATTGTTGGAGCCTAATCTCAGTGCATTACTCAGTACCCACCTCCTATACCTCCCCCTAAAATTTAGAATGTGCTATTATTACTCTTTAATATATGAATACACTATGATGGGTGCTTCTCTGACATAACACTTTGCAAGGTCATCCCTTTATATTCTTATTTCTCCGAATTCCAGGCACAAGTGAGTCAACTGTCCATATATTTTAAAATAGTGACAGTTGCAGAGGACTGAAAAGGTGATTAAAGTTATTAATATGTATAATGTTAAGAAGTATGAGAGGGCAGTGGCTACTACCAGGAATCACTGCTTGGATCAGGCAACTGTGTAGAGGAAACAATGGAAAAAAGGCCAATTGCAGAGGGGAAAAAAAAGACAGGCATAACTATTCTATAACATATCTGCAGCACCCGTGACCTGCATGATTCAAAGACAAGAATATAAAATTAAGGTTACATTTATAATTTAATTGGTTGGGTCTGAATCATAGATTTACCATGTTCTATTACTTTTAGCCTGTAGTTGTACTTGGGATATGTATATTCTGTAAACATATGCTAGGGTTATTTTTGTTTGTTTGTTTTGTTTTGTTTTAGATTACATATTTCTCCTCTCTGCCCTCTTGTTTTTTGTTTCTTTGTATGCTTTTGTCTATTAGTATGTAATGTTTTAGTAAGCTGATATGTTTGAAAAACTGTAAAGTCATTATTAAAATAAGTCATTATTATATCTCATATTTACTTGTGCATTCCTCTTTGGAATTCAGTGTAGTCTCACCATGTCCTTGTCAATTTAGAAAAAGAATACTATAATTTTTCTTTTTAAAAATTCTCCTGTTCCCAGTGTTATGATTGTCATCAGTAGTTGCTCCTCTGAAGTCTCTGTCAAAAGAGTTGAAAAACTGAAAAGCTGGGAATGAAGCTGTTTCCCAAATATAAAGTGCAATGAAGCACAGTTCACACTCTTACTTCCACATCTAAACTTTTAGATGATTGACCTTTGAAAATTTTGCTTCAAGTAGAGATGGCTGTATAGTTCTCATTTTCAGGAATAATTTATTTTTATATTTTTCTATCACTTTGCCATGAAAATATTTTTATTTAAATTAAATACTTATATAATTTTGAAAAAATAATAAAAATTGCAGTCAACATGCAATTTCAACACCAATTTTAGAGTTTTATAATATTGATCCTATATTATTGTTCTATAGGTTTAACCTTTATTTTTATTCTTTTTTTCGCATTAGTAACATGTAGGTCTATGAAATAATAGGCAGCAATGATAAAGAAAGACCATATAGGTAGAATCCTTGTCCTGATGAAATTGAGAATCTAATAAGGGAGCCAAACAATTTATTCTTTAGCAACCATTTATTGTATGACTAGTCTGAGCTGAGCACCATTTTAGATGTTGGGGATAAAATCAAAGATGAGAAAAACAAAGTCCAACACTGTAGAGAATCATTTGATGGAAGAGAGAGATATATAGAAAATTAGTGGAAAAAGTCAATTAAAAATCTGCGGTATGTGTGTGTGTTTAAAGTGGTACATATTTTGAAATAAACAAAGTAAATTAAAAGGATAATAATGATTGAGTGGTTAAAAAAGAACTCTCTGCGAAAGTCAGCTTTGAACCGACTTTTGAATGATATCACCTATGAAGACACACAAAGATTTCAGGACTGGGTAATTATTCCAGGCATAACAAATTGTGAATTCTCTGAAGTCAATAGAGGTTGAAAATTCCTATAATAAGAGATGTTCTCACAATGAACAAAAAGAAATAACTCCCCAGGATGAGAGAGAGAGAGAGAGAGAGAGAGAGAGAGAGAAAGGACTCCTTAGGGAATTGATACTTAATTTAAACTCTAAAGGATAGGTGGGACTCAATTATTGTACCTACACTCAAGAACCTCACATTCCACAATACAAATACATAAACAAATACACATGTAACAAACATTAACAAAAAAAATAGTACAGTATAGAAGGATGGTGATGATAATGAAATACAGAAGGAATGAAAGATCATAAACAAGATGCAGTTAACTAAGGTTATGTGGGTGTGCTGGTAAAAATAGTGGGGAAGAGTAATCCCTAAGCATGTATTAAATGAAGTAATTCTTGTGCTTTGAATGGTAAACAGGAGTTGGCCTCACTGATTACAGGAGAGTGTCTCAGCCATAGGAATTATTAACCAAACCATGGAGATGTGAAAAAAAAAAATACTGTAAATATTTTGATGTTTGTTTCTACTTCCAGTAATGGTGATCTAAATACTTAGAACCAAATCTCCTACTAACGATAACTAAATATATAGCCAAAATATTTCTTAACCTCTTTATGGAAATAAATTGAAAATTCTTATGATTGGCCTATATATGCATTTTTATGTGCCTAGAGGCTGAAAAGGTAGACCAAGACCAGCTTATATAATCAGCTTTTTATAATCTGCCAAGTAGTGTGAATTCCCATCACTCCTCACTGTTGAAGTCTCCCTTTGCTTCCTAAGCTTCCTAATATTTTCTTGAGGTGATCTGACCTAGAATTGTAGTCATCTTTATTGAGATACTTTAATTTTACCAAAGTCTCTTTTTTTTACAAATTTATTTTATTATTTGCGAGTAAGTGAAAGAGGAATATTTAGAAAACCCAGAGCATTTTCCATAGTTATACATTATTGGTGGTGACATAGTTTTATCCCACAAAGGTGGGTGTGTGGCCACGTAAGGCAGAAACGGAACTGGGGGCCTCTCACATAGGTGGAGAGAACTTTTTCTGCCATCTCAGAGGTTACCTGTTGTGCCAGAGTTCAGCATCTGGGCTTGAACAGGCCAGGGCTGGGAATCAAACCTTGGACCTCATGATCATGAGGCAAGCACTCAAACCGTTGAGCTCTCCTGGCATCCCTACCAAAGTCCCTTTGAAAACCAATGCCTAGGATTGAATCCCAGTCACCACTCCTTCCTCTCCCCCACCAGACCCATATGCGGAACTGGGGTGTGCCCCCAGTTTTGTTTTCACCAGAGCAAGCTTTCCATGTGGGAGGCCACTGGTCCGGTTCCTGTCCGGCACAGCCCCACGTCCACTTATGGAAAGAAGCTACATACAAAACCAATGATGTGCAACTGTGGAGACTGCTCTGGGCCCTCCCCTTCTCTCTGTCTCTATCTCTCTTTCTCTGTCAAAAACAATAAAAATTAATCTAAAAAAAATTTAATGCCTAAAACCTAGAAAAACACTCTTTTATTAATGCACCTTAGTTAAGCATATACAGTTACACGTTGTAACTAATGATATCAACAGCTATATAGGCACATGACATTTTTAATTCTCATGGCACTTTTGGTTAAATGAATTTTCCAAACTTCGTTTAAATAAAGTTTTAAGCAATCACCATATAAATACTATTAAATGCAAGCAAAGCAAAGACTTACAGAATGATGAAATGTGTAGTGGAAAAAGTAGTTTTGAAATAAAAAAGTTTTGATTTGTATGATAGTTCTTTACTAGCCATATAATCATGAACCAGTTATTTAAATGTTGTTAACCTGTTATTTTACCCATGAAATAGTGTTGATAATTCTTATTATTCAGAGTTGTTATATGAATGTAATAAACCATGGAACATGAGAGTCTCATATTTGATGGTAAAATGGTAGCTAAGAATTCTAATAAAGTAATTAAATTGTTCATAGTGATAATACTAATTTACATTATGAGGAACTGTGTTGACTATTTATAGGCATACATTTATCAAAATACATTTTGTTACAGTGTACCTTCCTTAAGAATACATATGCCCTAATTCAAAACAAATCTCGTTATGAATAATAATGGACATAAAAAATATTCTGATTTTTTTAATATTTATTTTTAGGGCAGTATCTTTAACTATTGAACATAAAAAAACTTAAACAATTGTGCTGTGTTCCAAATTTGTATGTTACTTTCTAATGAAATTAGATTATGAAGTTGTATGAAGTAAATTGATGCACTTAATACATTTATCTGTAAAAAAAACAAAAACAAAAGAGGGGAGGCCGGAATGGCTCAGTGGGTTATGCGCTCACTTTGCAGCATTGGGGACCAGGGATCTGGTCCAGGCCCCAGCCCGTGTGGAACCATATGCTGAACTGGAAGCTCCCCAAGTTCAGTTCTCTCTCTGTCTATGTATCTCTCTCTCTCTCTGTCAAATATAAATAAATTAAAAAGAAATAAAATAAAAATTAAAAAAACAACAAAAAGAAACAGATTGACAGATTAGTATTTTTAAGTAAGACCTTAAATTGAATCCTTAAAACCAATTTTTTCAGCATTATTTTTAGTTAATTCTCCATGTTTTATGACGGTTGCTTGAATCAAGCTAAGTAATTCTTCAGTTATAGTATTCATAACTAAAATAGATTTTATACTCTGTTATCTCATGTTTAGTTACAGTTTCTACTTTACTTCCTCTCTTGAAAAATAAGTTAATTTAAAGAAAAATGTCTTTGTTTTCAGCTTTATTAAAAAGCTAATTGATACACAACATCATGTAAGTTTAAGGTGTATAAGTCGATGATATTATATACATGTGCATTGCAAACAATTAGCATAATAAGGTTAATTAGCACATCTATTACCTCATGTAGTTCTGATTTTTTGTGTGTGGCAAGAACTTTTAAGACCTTTCTCTTAACATCTTTCAATTATTATGTAGAGTATTGTATGTATAGTATGTATAGTATTGGTAACTATAGTTCACTATACTGTGTATTAGATCCCCAGAAACTATATTATAAGTGCAAGTTTGTATTCTTTGACTATCTCATACACTCCATTTCCACCCCTGGAATCCCCTAATATACTCTCTTTAGATACCACATATAAGTAAGACCTATAAGTATTTGTCTTTCCCTGTCTATTTCCCTTAGAATAATGCTTTCAAGTTCCAACCACATTTTTGCAAATGGCAGTATTCTCTTCTTTTGAATTGCTGAATACTATTCATATATACAAGGTCTGACAATTAAGTTCACAAACATGCCATCGTGGGCTTACATTGGCAGCACTGTACACACAACTTCGTAAGGTATCATGACCGTGCTATATCGGTGTCTCACAGCTGTGTTCATGTTGACCTGTGGTGGTTCCTTCCTAAGTGGCTTTCATTAGTGTTGTTGTGTGTTTTTGTGTGCTGTTGTGAGAATGCTGTAACTTGAATTAGAGCAATGAGCAAACATTATATTGTTTGCTAAACTTGGCAAGAGTGGAAGTGAAATCAGGGATATCATGTTAGTCCAAGTTTATGGGGATACTGCCATGAAGAAAATGTCAGTGTACAAATAGGTGAAACGTATTTTTGAGGGGAAAGAAAGCATCACTGATGAAGAGAGGGTAGGGAAGTCTATAATGATCAGAACTAACAAAAATATTGCAAAATTTTATCAAATTGTGCATCAAAATGGTTAGCTGACTGTGAGAAGCATAGCAGACCAAGTAAACATTGATAGAGAAACAATTAGGAAACTCTTCACTGAAAATCTTGGCATGAGAGAGATGTGTGCAAAAATGATCGAAAAGGAGCACACCAATGAACAAAAGTAAAGGAGAGTCAAAGTTTGCCAAGACTTTTTGAAAGGCAAGACAATGTTTTTGCCCATGTTATCACTGGTAATGAAACATGGGTGTATCAGTACAACCCTGAAACAAAGCATCCAAGTGCACAATGGAAGTCAGCCAATTCTCTACAACCAAAAATGTTCCATCAATCCAAATAAAGAGTCAAAATGTTGTTGCCAGCCATTTTTTAGGTCAGAGGGATTATTCATTATGAATTTGTACCAACGAGACAAATAGTCAACCAAGTGAACTATTTAGAGTTGCTAAAAAGACTGCCTGAAAAAGTTAGACAGAAATGGCCTGAACTTTTTGCCAACAACTCATGGCTTTTGCATCACAACAATGTACCAATTAACACAGCACTGTCTATGAGGGAGCTTTTAGGCAGTAAACAAATAACTGTATTAGAACACCCTCATTATTCACCTGATCTGGCCCCCAGTGACTATTTTCTTTAGCCAAAGAAAAATGAAATATTGAAAGGAAGACATTTTGGTGATATTCAGAACATCAAGGGTAATACGACTATCATTATGATGGCCATTCCAGAAAAAGTTCCAAAATTGCTTTTAAAGGTAGACTAGACACTGGCATAGGTGCAAAGCTTCCCAAAAGGAGTACTTCAGTGGTGACCATAGTGATATTTAGCACTGAGATATGTAGCACTTTTTCTAGGATGTTTGTGATCTTAATTGTTAGACTATATATATATGCATTATAATTCTGCTAAGAGGTTAAAGTTGTATTTTCATAATTTGGGAAAGCTTTTATATATATATATAAGACTTTTTATATATATATATAAGATATATATCAGACTATTGGAGAAAATGCAGGTTCTAAGAACTGGGCTAGGAAACATTACCATACAATTTGTTCTGGACAACATAAAAGATGATAAAATTAATAAAATCAATTCATATAAGTAGCTTACACTCTTTAAAAGACACGAACCTTTAAGATTTTTATAATTTTTATTGCAATTAGGTGTTAAATAATATCTAGAACTACATTAATTGATAATAACATTGGAACTCAGATTAATAAAGGAACTGCCATACTTTATATATTGTCCCAATAATTTAACTAGGTAGCTTTTTAGTATGTCAGTTTGCAGATGAGGAGTTTGAAGCTCAAAGATTGGCTTTCTAATGCATATAGATATTCTATTGTCTACAGTAAATTTTGTGGTAAAAAATGTTTAGATATGCAGACATATCTTATAGAACCACTTTTGTTTACATTTCTAGAGCAGAAAGTGAAAGGATTCACACACAAGACTGTTGCCCACTATTAAGGGTAGAAGCACAGGAAGCTACTAGAAAGACTCCACAAGAGCCAATCTGCAAATATCAGTGGTTTCATAAGGCACTAAGTCATCCAGTGAGCACTGAGCCTGCTGTGTAGAAGGAAGGATGCTAAGTTGCTATTACTGTGATTAAACTGTGTAATATGAACAGAGTGTAATTGATTTCTTATCCTCTCAACACTTGTATAGTTGAATGATTATTTCATAAATGCTAGAATCACATTATCCAGATTTTAAGCAAAGGCTACATATTTTCACTGGATGTATGGATTATCATGACATGTAGTCTACATTAAGTTCAATTATTTTCATGTTGTTTGTTCACTAGTATATTTTGTGTATCAGATTTTTGCAGAGAGTTCAAAAATATTTGTTGGTTGAATGAATGATTCTGTACTGAACCTAGTACAACGTTTTTGCTTTCATGTTCAACATCACCAGGTATTCTGAAGAGTACAAATAATATATAAGATTTGTATCTTAATATCCTAGAAATATAATCTTCAGGATCATTTTGAAAAAACAGTTTTTTGTGACCTATGTGATACTTGTCAATGCTGTGGAAATCAACTCAGCAATCAGAATGATCATCTTAAATATAAGTGAGATCATATTTCACAAAACCCTGGGATACCCAATTCATTCAGTGCAGGAGTCGAGTTCCTTTAGTGAAACCAAGTGCTTGCATGTTCTGAATTTCTTATTAGTTTTTTTCTTTCTTTTTTTTAATCTCCTCTGTTATCCACCTTCAATCTCAAACTTCCCATCCAAATCTATTGGCCTATTTTCTACACTTTAATCATGACAGATGTTCTCATCTTCATAGCCTTTGTACTTACTATTCTTCCTTCCTAGAACACTGTTACCCTTGATATCATCATGGCTAATTGCTTTACTTCACTCAAGTGTTTGCATAAATATTAAGTTCTTGATGAGATCTACCCTCATCAATCAACTTTAAGTTGCTTATCACCTTACATGCGTGTGTACCAACTCCTATAGAGCCATGTTTCTTCTTGTGTGTGTGTGTGTGTGTGTGTGGTCTCTTTCTCCTTGTCTTTCTAATAGTAGTCACAGCACATAGCACATTCTAATGTACTATAAACTATAGTTAGTAATTATATAAACTGCTTACTTTTTCTCTTCCACCTGAATATATGGTCCACAGTTTAGAGAACTTTCTTTTGTTCACTGATATAATATAAGCATCTAGAACAGAGTCTGACTTTTAAATTGTACTTTAAAATATAAAATTATTTTTAATTTGATGATTATTTGGAATAAAACTGGGGCAAATGGCAACAAATGTTTGAAAGTATATTATTTCTCAAGTTTAAAAATATATGACTATGTTCAAAATATCCAGAATATATAATTCAGCTATAAGTATCTGCCTGCTAGTAACCTTGTAATTCTTTGTAAATATTTTACTGTGTACCTTACTATTTGCCCAGTAATTACTCACAAAATGCATGTCACATTCACTGAATAGATATGAGCATTATGCTTCTAACAACTCCAATAAAACAAGCATATTGCAAAATGTCGGATCTGACTGAGCCTGTCTTTCCTCATTCTCCTATCCAGTGCAATTACAGTGCATCAAAGCACTTGGTAATAGATGGTTTAAATTTCTTAGATTTTAGCAGCATTGCTAATTATGCTTATTCAAGTTTTCACACATTTTCAGATAATATTACAGCTCAATGATCTTGACCTAAAGCATGAGAACCAACACTCAAAATTCTTGATAGAATTTTATTAAGTTTATGAGATTTTCTGGGGACATCCCATTAAAAAAAAATCTTTGTTTATCATAAGCCACAGAAAGTGAGAAAAGAATCTTTAATGACATGACCAAGGTATCTCTGAGGTTTCCTGGTAGAACATTATGAGTGAATAGTCTTTGACTTTACAATGCCATGATCTAAGAAATTCTCAAAAAGGCACAGTGGACACATAAACTATAGATTTAGAACTAGTGTGTGGGTAAGATAAAAGGTAGGTAAAAAGCTATCAAATAAATAAAGTAAGAACACTAAAATATTTAAAGTCCATAGGCACTATTTACCTGGTACTATTTTCAGTAACATGTATATTGTAGTAACTAGAAACAGACAAATTCCCTGATCTAATGGTATATTTGTTCTAAGAATCTTTAATTTCTAAAAATCTGAAAGTAGGAAACTATAAAGATTGATGTTACCATATGTAAATATTTGTGTAAATAAGTAAATGTTTTTTGTATAAGTCCTTTTTATGTTTATACATGTAAGTAAATGTGTGTGTCAATGTCTGTATTTAAATACCTTTTTTTAATATATATTTTTTATTGTTTTTGACAGAGAGAGTGAGAGAGAGAGAGATGCAGAGACAGAGAGAGAACTGAGCTGGGGTACTCCCCAGTTCAGCATATGGGTCCCCACGGGTCGGGGTCGGGGCCGGAGTGGGGATTCAATCCTCCATCCCCAGCGCTGCAAAGTGAGCGCTTAACCCACTGAGCCATCCCGGCTTCCCCCAATGTCTGTGTTTAATCACTACCCAATTAGTGCATGTTCTATCAGTATGTGATTATTTTTCTTAGATCTATTACATGGCCATAACCATTATATGTATGTATGTATGTGTGTGTGTGTGTGTGTGTGTGTGTATGTATGTATGTGTGTGTGTGTATATATATATATATATATATATATATATATATAGTCTCAGAAAAGTTAAAATCAGTTTGTATTTTTAACAACAGATGTTTATTTTTTCTACTTTTACTGCATTACATCTTAACCTGTTTCCAGCTCTTCTTTATTTGAGCCAGAAATCCATTTTCAAATTTCAAAGACATTTAAGATAAATGTGTTAGTTTTGCATGATTTATGTTGGATCAAGAAGAGTCTTTGTCTATATTTTATTCTTTGTTGGACAATGGTAACCATTTCCTTTTGATAAAAGCACAACATTTTGCTTCTCTTTCTTAATGCAATTATCTTACATTCACTGAAGACAAGAAGCATAACTATTTGAAAGCTCCATTATTTTCCCACGCTTTGTGCTCAAAGCATATAATGTAATCTACACAATGGAAAGAAATTTCAGCACTGACTATTAAATATATTTAACTGCAGATCAGGGAATGAGTTAAAATGAGGAGAAATTACATATTCGTATAAACAATAAAAACATTAAATGACTACATTCCTATAAACATCTGATTAAACATCAAAAATTAAAATTACTATTACCATACCATGAGCTGCTGTTTAGATTCTGCACACTAAATTATACAGTTATTATTGCAATGATTAGATACATATAAAATAGATATGACTAGCAGTCCTGTCACTCTCAAGTCATTATCCAAGTGATGCTTTGATCATACTTTTCAAGGGCCTTAAAAAATGAAGTTTTACATCTGCTAACTAGTATGGTATTTTGTAACATACCTTCTATTATAATATGCTTTTGATTTAAGTAGTGGGAAAAATCAATAGAAAGACCTAAGTATTTCATTTTAATATAGTAATTGGATTAATTCTGTAATCTATTGGGTTTCATTATTGGTTTTAATTACACAATTTAATACTAGAAGGAAGAGTGAACCATAGAAATTCTTAATTACAATAAATATATATTGTATTTCTGATCCACGTGGTGTAAGAAATCATGTCTTGTGCATCTGCCACCTGTTATACCCTTGTGATAAAACTATCGCAATGATAGATAACTTTTTAAAATTTGGGAAAGCTGAGATGGCTCAGTGGGTTAAGTGTTCACTTTGCAGTGCCGGGAACTGAGGATCGAATCCCGGCCCCGGCCCGTGTGGACCCATGTGGTGAACTGGGGAGTTACCCCCAGTTCAGTTCTCTCTCTCTTTCTGTATATCTCTCTCTCTCTCTCTCTGTCAAAAACAATAAAAAAATAAATAAATAAAATTGGGAAAGCCGGATGGCTCAGCAGGTTAAGCGCTCACTTTGAAGCCCCAAGGACCAAGGATCAAATCTCGGCTCTGGCCCAGGTGGACCCACATGCTGAACTGGGGTGTGCTTCCTGAATGCGGTGAGTCCCCCGTTCAGTGCAAAACAAAACAAAACAAATAAAAACATTAAAATTAATATTAAAATATTGTCATGCACAAAATAACTTCCTAGAATAAACTATACATAATGGTAAGTGATGTTGAAGCTATGGCTTTTGTGTTTTAGGTTTGTAAGAAGATAGCTATGACCTGATGAGTTAATATAGCTAGATAATAGGATTAAAAGTGTCCCAAGTTAATGAAAACAGTGAATCCTGAATTATCACAAATTAAAAGTCATATGAAATTGGAGTGCTCACTCCATATATGTATATGTGTGGTGTGTATATATATATATATGTGTGTGTGTGTATGTGTGTGTGTGTGTGTATGTGTGTATATATATGCATATGAAGGCTGTCTGAAAATTATCTAGCCACATAACTGTTCTCATTATATTGACAATGGCTAGACTTTTTTTGGACAGCCTTTGTATTATAGAGGCCTTCCAAGATGGCTTAAATAGATCAGTTTACCCTACACAATCACGTCCTATACTAAACCTTCAATCACCTAACTGATTGTATTTCCTATATTCCACGTTTCTGAAGGACATTTTTATAGCAAATGGAAGTAAACACTTCTCAAATATTCCATAATGGGTGATTGAAAAATAGAGTGTGTTTTTTTGTTTTTGTGTTACTTATTTTTAAATACCACCCACCAAGGGCCTTCAAACAAAGGCACATAATACTTGTATTAGTTAGTCATGTTTTCTGTAATACAAAATGTTTAAAATATAAACTGGGGTTTATTCTGGGTGTCCTTATACTTCTAGCCATAGACAAGTGGAGAAAAAAAGCATAGTAGATTAGATATGAAAAGTTTATAAATATAGTGCTACATTCCCCCCACAATCCACTGTCTAGCATTCAACAACAAATAACAGAAAGACAGAGCAATGTAATATAGCTGTATGAGGAAAAGAATGTGGACTTCAGAAAGCATGTAGGGGAAGCCGGGATGGCTCAGTGGGTTAAGCGCTCACTTTGCAGCCCCGGGGACCGAGGATCGAATCCCGGCTCTGGTCCGTGCGGAACCATATGCTGAACTGGGAGCTCCCCCAGTTCAGTTCTCTCTCTGTCTCTGTCTCTGTATCTCTTTCTCTCTCTCTCTCTGTCAAAAATAAAATAAACTAATTAATTAAAATATATTAAAAAAAAAAAAAAGAAAGCATGTAGAAGTCTGTAACAACTAGCTAAACAATACCCCTAACAAAAACTGTCTACAAAATCAGCTTTCAGTATGTGAATTGAATTCAGATGAAATGAATATGATGGTATATACTGAAAAATGACCCTAACTAAGTAAACAGGCATCTCATATCCTGTCTTAAAAATCAGATTTTTCTACACACACACACACACACACACAAATGCAATTGGGAATTTTTACTTTTATCTTATGTGTGGAAACGTACGTAATATATTATATGAGTATGTTAACTTATGCACCTAATAAATTTTCTAAAACTTGACTGGAACACAATAAAATTTTTTATATGAATAATAAATTATAATGTTAGAAAGTAATCTTTAAATTGATTCTAATAACCAGAAAAGAAATATAATTATATTTAGTATGCTTTTCAATATCTATATTAATATTTTATTATTTGAACAGTTGTTATTTGAAAGTTAACATGATACTATTTTTAGACAATGTTTTATGAACATATTCTACATAATGAATCCCATTACGACTACTTTATGACATAAATTATCTTCTCTGTAAAACTATTAAGGTATAGAAGAAAATACTCAATTCCACAAATAAAAGATAAATAATTCTAGACTCATAGATTAGAATATTACATTTTGACTCCAGAATATTACTACTTAATATTACATTTTTTAATGTATTGGTTTAAAACTATAGGTATTATTCAAGTCTTACTCTATCACATAGAATGACATGAGAAATTTCTATCAAAAAACAATTAGAAAAGGATTATTGAATTGCAGTCATATTAAAAATGATACACAAAAAAAACAGATAAAGTTCTCTGTAAATATTCACAATGAAGATTTGTACTTTTTTCACAAGGATATTTTAGCCCTGAAATATTTAAATAGGATTAAAAATTTTACAGATCAAGGATATAATTTAGAAATAACTAAATCTGAAATCAGTACAAGTAACAGCTTTTATAACTCATTAAAGAGATTGGAGTCACAAGATAACAAAATTGCATGGTACCATAAATTATATGAAATTGATTTCACTCATCAAAATTTTTTGTAATAACTAGAGATTCATCCTTTCACTTAGAGTACTATAAAAATTCCTCATAAAGCATTCTTAAACACTATAATATTCCCAGAAATGTACATGATACTTCAGAGTTATTTTTTTATTAAAATTTTTAAAACAGTATAAGGTAAGGTCCCAAACACCCATGTGCATACCATCCAAATATTAAAATGTTACTAGGTTGCCATACTACCTTAACATTTTTAAAAATAAATAAAATGTTAACTACTCATACACACTCATCCTCCTTGTAGTCCTATCAGACATGATTATCTTACTTATGCGACTTTACTCACTACAAATTAGTGGTTATTTTTGCTATACATGGTGTTATTGTTACAGGTGTCCCCCACTTTCAAATACAGTATGATAATGACATTTTTATTGTTAAATTTATTGGGTGATGTTGGTTACTAAAAATTACATAGGTTCCAGGTTGTACAGTTCTATTATACATTGTCTATGTATTGCATTGTGTGCTCATCACCCAGAGTAAGTTCTCCTTCCATCACCCTATAAATGATGCCCCCACTATTCTCCCCTATGCCCCTCCACATTTACTCTTTGGTAACCATTAAACTATTAACTGTGTCCATGAATTTTTGTTGTTTGTTGCTTTCAGTTTTATATCACACATATGAATGAAGTCACATGGTTCTTGATTGTTTCTGTCTGGTTTATTTTGCTTAGCATAATGATCTCAAAGTCCATCCATGTTGTCACAAATGGCAGTATTTCATTTTTTCTTATGGCTCACTAATATCCTATTTTATATAATTTTCCACAGATTTTTTTCATCTAGTTATCTATCAAAGGATATTTTGGTTGTTTCTATGACTTAGCCACTGTGAACAGTGCTGTGAGAAACATTGGGATACATATGTCTTTGCAGACTAAACGTTTCAAATTTTTGAAGTAGATAACACAGATGCAAGATTATTGGGTCATATGGTAACTCTATTCTTAATTTTTTTTTTTTAAGATTTATTTTATCGTTTTTGACAGAGAGAGACAGAGACAGAGAGAAGTGGGAGGACCCAGAGCAGTCTCATAGTTGTAAGTCAGGAGTTTTCCACATGGTTTCGTTCCACACAGGTGTGCAGGGGTCACACAGGGCAGGAACCAGACTGGGGCCTCCCACATGGGAAGCACAACCCAGTTCAGCATATGGGTCCGTACATGCCATGGTCGGGACTCAGTCCTTGGACTCCGGGGCTGCAAAATAGGCACTTAACCCTCTGAGCCATCCTGGCTTCCCTTATTCTTAATTTTTTGAGGAACCTTCATACTGTCTTCCATAGTGGTTGAACCAATTTACATTCCACCAGGAGTTCATGAGGGTTCCTTTTCTCCACAGCCTCTACAACACTTGTTATTATTAGTTGTACTGATGATAGCCATTCTAAAAGTTGTGAGGTGATATCTCAATGCAGTTTTGATTTGCATTTCCTTGATTGCTAGTGAAGTTGAGCATCTTTTCATACATCTGTTGGTGATTTTTATGTGTTCTAGAGAGAAGTGTCTGTTCAGGTCCTCTGCATATTTGTTAATTGGGTAGTTTATTTACTTATTTTTATTGTTGAGCTGCTTGAGTTTTTTGTGTATTTTGAATATTAGATGCTTATCAGAGATGTTTGCAAATATTTTCTCTCATTTAATTGGTGTCCTCTTTATATTCTTGATGGATTCTTTTGTTGTGCAGAAGTTTTTTAGTTTGACATAGTTTGATAATTGGTTAAATAATTAAACTGAATCATTTCAAAAACAGTTAATGCCTGAGTTGAGGGAGAACTTTAAAGACTGAATTATATGTGGCATGTTGGATTTGTATAATAGAGAAACAGGAATATCCCAAGAAACAGAAGTCAAGCATGGGAGTAAAGGATAGAGAGATTAAACCAAATGAATTACAATTAATACACATAATGAAACCTTAGAAAATGCCACTAAATTTGGAAATTAAAAGAATGATTCTTTGCTTTAAGCATTTGGTTAAATGGTTTAATTTTAAACAATCATGTAGAGAGATAAAAGGAAATAATTATGGGGAAATTGATATAGTATTTGTAATTTATTGTATTGAGACATTTTGTTATGGCAAGAAAAAGTTAAAAATGATTGTTTAAAGGAAGATAAGATTTGATTGATGTCTACCTCTATCCCATTTGACAAAAGGGATTCTGAAAGAGATTTGCAAAGGTAAGGAGGGAGGTAGTGAAGGAGGGAAGAGTTGAAATATTTGATGGAATAATCACTCCAGATTCTTGAATGAAGGACGATGTGATTATATTAATGATTGAACAGAAGGGAAGATTGGTTTCGAAATGTGGACAAAGCTGAGAGTAAGAAAAATAAATATCTCATTAGAAAAATCCTTAAGGCTACTCAAAGGTTCACATGAAATAAATGGGCTATAAGTAAAGAGGTTAAAATTCAGCTATGAAAGGTGAAAGGTTTATATGTAGGTAATTTTAAGGTTGTCAGGTGTGCATTTACAAAATAGAAACTGACCATATTAGGAAAAATACACATGTACACACACACACAAACACACATACATACATATATACTGAGATTTGCTGTCTATAGCTGCTCATAATTATTGTATTTGTTGTGGAGGAAGGGAATATCTCTATTGCCTAGTGCATTTAATTTTTAGGAGATATTGTTGACCACACAATTATCATTTTTATGTAATGCTTGTACTTGAGCATATCATCAAATTGATGGCTCATTCAAGCTGATAGAAGAATACAAACAATTTAATAATTTGTTGTAGTATGGCTTCGTGTCATATAATAATAGCCTTTAAAAAAATTTATGTTTTCAAAATGTCCCTAGAGGTCCTCAGAGAATTTAAATTACTAAGTATTATGAACCAGAAGATATAAACTGCTATTTGACTGCATGACTCAGTAGCACAGGGAGGCCTAAAAGAGAAGAATGGATATTGTTTTAGCTTAGCACATGCCCATGAGTGCTATTATTGATTTGATGATATAAAGTTTGCAACTAAGATAAAAGCAATGGTAAAGCCAGTAGGCTTCTTTCATCCCCCCCCCCATTGCATAATACAAGAAAACAAGTGATTAAAAAATGTATGTACTGTATAAATAATTTAAAAATAATGTTAATGGTGGAGTGGTGGTTGTTTTTATAATTGGCTTTAAATAAACATACAAAGAGAAGTATCCATATTACCACATTTCATAAAGTCAAAAACATAAAAGAGTACATTTTAAAATGTTATATATGATTAATAACACTGAATAAGGTTTTATATGTGTATGGGCACTATATATTCATATAGAATGCACTAAATGTTGTTTAAAATTTTCTATACCCCTTCCCCACAATATTAAAATGTTAAATTTTAATTATTGATTGTAGCAATTGAATAAAATATTAGATGAAGGAGATGAACTGGTGCAAAATCTGAATTATCTTGTATATGCTGCATAAAATTTTCTAAAACTAAATTCTAAAATACTTTGCAAAAATTTGTTTAAAATAAAATTTTATTAACCATTTTAAAAACAACACAATTTTGAAACCCAGCCACCTTGATTGGGCAGTTACAAAAGAAAAAAACTCTTGTTTACCTTTGGAAAGCAGGAATTAGGTATGTATAGTATAATGAATATTTTACAACAACAACAAAATGTTTAGGGAATCTGTACGAAAAACAATGCTGTAATTCTATTTTTCTTTTTAAAGATTTATTTTTATGGGTTTTGACAGAAAGAAAGAGATACAGAGACAGAGACAGAGAGAAGGGGGAGGGCCCAGCACAGTCTCCATAGTTGCACATCATTGGTTTTTCCACATAGTTTTATTCCACAGGTGGGCGGGGCTGCACAGGGCAGGAACTGGGCTTGGGTCTCAACCCAGCAAGAACTGACCTGGGGGCACTCCCCAGTTCAGCATATGGGTCCACACAGACCGGGGCCGGGATTTGATTCTCTGTCCCTGGGGCTGCAAAGTGAGTGCTTAATCCACTGAGCCATCCCGGCTTCCCCCTGTAATTCTATTTTTAATGAATAATTATATCTGTGTGACTTCTTAAAAATTTGAATTCATAAGCTGATTTTCAACTTAATATTTTTCAACCTTTTCTGTAATATTTGATAATACTGTGTCTCTTCATATAAATGAGTGTATACTGATTTATCATTATGTTAAATCATAGTTCATGAAAAAATTACTTTATATTTTAAGAGAATATTCCTTAGACTGTATGAAGTACTCTCCTATTAGCTTAGTTATTTCTCTTCCCTTGGCCATTCACAGCCTGAAAAGTTTTCAGTTAGATATCTGACACAGTTTTAGAAGAGCCCTAAAACTATCAACATTTTGTGAATTCATAAAGTTTCTGAACCTTAAATATAAGAACCACAGAAATATATATAATTTTTATCTGACATAACTTCATGAACAGAATTTCTCTTACTTTGTGAGGTTCATTAGTGAAAAAAACTAAAAAGTATTGTACATAAAGTTAACCATAAGTATATTTTATCATCCTAGATGATATTCAAATTTGTCAATTTGCTTTGAATAATTTCAAAACAGTGAAGCTATAAAACTGAAAACCCTTTACCTTTTTATGAAACCATAGGGCTGGTAGAAACTTTGAACCAGTCATGTAACTCCATTATTAAACCTCAAAGTTGTATTTAGCTAAACTACCCTGAAGAGATAAAATTTCATTCTATTTTAAGACCCCACTATCAAAGAAAATTTTAAGTCTATTTTTATGGATATTTTCTCAGTACTAATAACTTCAACATAGTTGGAAATCTGAGCATTTAAGACAGCTAGGTTGATCAATATTAGTTGACTGACAAAACATCTTATTTAATATAAAATGAAGAATTAGATAAATTATAAATTCTCTTTTAATGATAATGCTTAAATATATCTTTGCCTTCTCTTTTCTAAACAAAAAGTCTCAAG
>PVKE010004185.1:0-66403 GCA_004027555.1 Craseonycteris thonglongyai
AGTGCATATTTATTTCTATTTTACTTTTGACAGATAGAGAGAGAGACAGAGACAGAGACAGCTAGAGAACCGAACTGTGGGAACTCCCCAGTTCAGCATGTGGGTCCTGCCTGGGCCGGAGCCGGGATTCGATCCTCGGTCCTCGTGGCCTCAAAGCGAGCGCTCAACCCGCTGAGCCGTCCCGGCTTTCCCTATTTTACATTCTTAGTAGCAGTGTGAGGATTCTAGTTTCTCTACATCCTCTCCAATCTTGTTATTTTCTGTTTTATTATTATTATAGCCATTCTAAGTAGGTATAAAGTGATATGTCATGGTTTTGATTTTCATTTCCCTAGTTACTAATGATGTTGAACTTTTTTCATGTACTTGACAATTTGTGTATCTTTAGAAAAGAGTCTATTCAAGTCCTTTGCCCATTTTTAAATTTTGGTTGTTTGGTTTTTGGTATAAGAGTTCTTTATGTATTTTGGATCCTAGACCCTTATGAGATATATGATTTGTGAATATTTTCTTTCATTGTATGAGTTGTTTTTTCACTTCCTTGATAGAATCCTTTAATGCATAAAAGTTTTTAATTTTGATCAAGTCCAATTCATGTTTTTTCTTGTTGCTTGTACTCTTGTTGTCCTAGCTACTTTTGAAAGTATATCTGTAGGAAAGATTCCTTAAAATGAAATTACCACTTAAATTTTTTATAGATACATATGTATTCTAAATTATAGTTTATACTCTTATCCACTAAGTATACGTACCTTTTTCTGCTTACCTTCACCCATACCATATATTAGTTAGTCTTTGGGGTTTTTTTTTAATTTAACAAGTGAAAAAATACTTCAGTACGCATTTTCATCACATTTTCACTATTTTATTTACAATATTGCATTTGTATTTCTTCAGCCTGTAGTCACTCAGATATTTGTTGGGCCCAGACTTTGGAACAACACTCCTCTGCGTCCGCTGGCATAAATAAAGCTTTGTGACTCCTATCTCCCAAGTGCCACTTGGTTTCTTTTTTGGGTGAACTGTAACAAAAACAGTGCCTCCCCCGCCCCGCCTTCCCTCCAAGGTCTTCAGTGCCTTCCCCTCTGAGAAGGTCTTTCAGTAGGAGGTGATCAGGCTCTTCTTCTGCCCTGAAGGCAGGCCTACCTGGGTCCAGGGTTTCGGGACCTTACCGAGTCTGACGGCCGCTCTGAAACTGTTCATCTAGATCTCCCTTCAAGTCCGGCAGGAATCACGGCGCGGGGCGACAAGAGGCGGCCAGATTTGGGCCTGCTAAACTCAGCAGGGCGCACCTGCCCCGCCTCGGCTCCCCTTGCTGTCCATGGCTCTGTCCTTCCCCAAACCGGTGGCTCAACGGGCCAGTGCAGTTGGGATTCCCAGTCAGGAAACCAAATGTTACAGTTCACCCAGCAGAGAGACCATGAGAGACCTTGCGGCACTTGGGAGATAGGAGTCACAACGCTTTAAGCTTTATTTACGCAGGAGGGCTCAGAGGAGTGTTGTTCCAAAGTCTGAGCCCCGCCTGGCTGGAGAGCTTCACTTTTATGGGGCTTAGTTTCTGGGTATGGGGTGATTGCATCGGGAGGGTACCTTGGGGCTCAGGGATTGGTTAGTTCGTGTGGGGTGATGATGGTGTCAGCAGAGAAGTCCCGGCCCTCAGGAGTGGCCGCTTTGTGCGGTACCCTGGGGTGAGGGGAAGGTGCCATCTTAGCTCAAGCTGGGAAATTTCCTTATCGGGGATTTCTGCAGCTTCAATCCTAAGAAGACCTCAGATAAGCCCTGGTTTTTTTAGCATTCAATAGACTATTTTAACTCTTTTTATTTAACAAGCTTTTCTTTGAACTCAACATTTTTCTCTATTGATGGTAAAGTACGTAGATTTGGAACTAGTAAAAAGGAGAAGAGAAATTTGTATGCTTCTTTTATTTTGAGCCTCTTAAGCCTGTCCCTAACCTAAAAAAATTGCATACTGAACATGGTTCAGCTAACCTAATGAGAAGACTATTTTAAAGTTTATGGGAAAAACAATCTCTGAAAAGTAAAAATCATTTTGTCCTGTCTTGTCATGGAAGCATATCTCATTCTCTTTGCCTGTGTCAAGCAGGTCAATGGAAAGAGAGTAAGAAAGAGAGAGTGAGAGGAAGGAGAGAGAGAGAGAAGAAACTAGAACAAGAATTATGGTAGAATGCAATTTTTTATCTGTCTCATATTAAGATATGTAGAAAAGTTGAAATAACCAGAATGTTAAAAAAACCATCAAACAGAAAAGGGGAAGCCGGGATGTCTCAGTGGGTTAAGCGTAAGGTGACCAGACGTCCCGCTTTTGGCGGGACAGCCCCGATTTTTAACAATTTGACCTGCGTCCCGCAGCATTTTTAAAAAGTCCTGATTTTTGGAAAAAATGCACGACAAGTTAGGGAACGGCGGGAGATAGACCAAATTTTTAATCAAGAACCTCCCACCCCCTGGTCAATGGTGTCCCGCTTTACCAATGTTAAAATCTGGTCACCTTAGTTAAGCGCTCACTTTGCAGGGCCGGGGACCGAGGATCGAATCCCGGCCCCGGCCCCGGCCCATGCGGACCCATATGCTAAACTGGGGAGTTCCCCCAGTTCACTTCTCTCTGTGTCTCTGTATCTCTCTCTCTCTCTCTCTCTCTGTCAAAAAACAATAAAATTTAAAAAAAAAAAGATATTTGTTGGATGAATGTTTATATCCTTCACCTTTTTTTCTTTTTTAATTGCCTACAGCAGATGCTACATTTATGTGTGACAAGCGGTGTAATAAGAAACGGTTGTGTGGACGGCATAAATGTAATGAGATATGTTGTGTGGTAAGTAGACCTATCATTAGGCACAATCAGATTGCTTCATTCTGGGGCTGGGCTTCTGGAAACCTCAGCCATCTGGAATGCAGCCCAGATTTAGAAATCACCAAGGAGCCCCTAAGCAGGAGTCAGAGAACTGCCACCCTCAGGCTGACCTCATCCAGGTCCAGAAGTCAGCTGGTGGCAACATGGAGAAAGAAAGAAGACAGAAGGCCTCAGGTCCCAGAGCCCAAGACCACTAGATGAGCATACTTGTACAGTCCTCTGCAGGAGATTGTGTGCTGTCCCAACACAAAGACAGACCTGGCCTTAACATCTTGGACTTTAGGTTCCATATACTCCTTGGGTCAGGTTGTTGGGCAAAATAAGGGTGGCACTTTTGAAAAGAGCAAGTTTTAGTTATCTGCTATATTCACTTCTATGGAACTAAATACTATGTTATGTGCATGCATGCACATATGTGTGAACAAACTAACAGCAAGACAGTGTATACATATACACATGTACTCATATATATATATATATATATATAAAATACATAATTGTTACTTTAAAAATGAACCTGGATATGTTGAAAAGTGAAGAGTGATAAAATTATACAGAATTTCAAGACTTATTTATAAACCGGTGTTTGAAGGCTTAAAGACTTCCTCTTATTATTGAAAATTTTAAATATATACAAAAGCAGAGAGATTACAATGAGTCCCATGTACCCAGTATCCAGCTTTAGTAGAGCTCTTCTCATGACTAATCACATTTCATCCACAGCCTCATTAATTCCCTCTTTCCTGATTGTTTATTAATCTTTTTTTTTTAAGATTTATTTTTATTGTTTTTTGACAGAGAAAGGGACAGACAGAGAGAGATAGAGAGAAGGGGGAGGGCCCAGAGCAGTCTCCATAATTGACAGCATTAGTTTTCCATATAGTTTCACTCCACAGGTGGGCGCTAGGCTGTGCAGGGCAGGAACTGGGCCGGGAGCCTCCTGCATAGCCTCCTGCATAGGCTCCGGCAGGAACTGAGCTGGGGACACATCCCAGTTCAGCATATGGGTCTGCCTGGGCCGGAGCCGGGATTCGATCCTTGGTCTCTGGGGCTACAAAGTGAATTCTTAACCTGCTGAGCCATCCCAGCTTCCCCTGATTATTTATTAATCTTGTTGTTCAGGGAAAACAAAATAGAGAAAATGTTGTAAACAGGTATGAATCTGTCTTCCTAGGATAAGGAGCACAAGTGTCCTTTGATCTGTGGGAGGAAGCTCCGCTGTGGCCTTCACAGATGTGAGGAACCTTGTCATCGTGGGAATTGCCAGACATGCTGGCAAGCCAGTGAGTGTCTGCACTCTACACTTTAATAAAAGAATTTTCTAGAAATCCTGGCATATTTGGAGAGGTTGATGTGCTTAGATTGGTTTGGCTTACTGAACTGATAAGACTTAGTATTTCAAGTATGTTGAGTTGTTTTTTAGTTTTAAGTTTTTCCTAGTGCTGTATAATTCTCCCTGAATGTGTGAAACTTGTGCCACACATAAAATACAATAACACTAACGATGGCTGATGAGCTTTAAAAAATTGCAAAAAATATTTTATAATGTTTTAAGAAAATTTATGAATTTGTGTTGGGTCACATTCAAAGCCCTCCTGGACCACAATGCGTCTGCAGGTTGGACAAGTTTGAGTTAAAAGAATCTGTGAAGGAGAAAAGAAGAGGAAAATGGACCAAAGGAGTGCATTTTGCTCTATAACACACCTGTGCACAAGAGCAATGTTGTGTTGGGTACTCTTCACAACTGTGGTTTCCAAACATTAAACCTCCCTCCCTATAGTCCTATCTGATTATTATTTGTTCCCAAATATGAAAATACAGCTTTGTGGGAAGAAATTTACAGACAACATAGAGGTTAAAGCTCCAATTTGAGGACAAAAGCAAAACATATTTTTTGAGGGGTTTAATAAACTTAATATTTTTGTTTGTTTGTTTGTTTGTTAAATTAATTAGAGTGACATTGGTTGGTTAAAAAGTACATAGGTTCCAGGTGTACAATTCTACATTATATCATCCATGTATTGCATTATGTACTCACCACTCCAGAGTCAGTTCTCTTTTCATCACCATATATTTGATGCCCCCTCCCTACTCCCAACCCCCTACCCCCCAAACTTATTGAAATATCTGAAAAGTGTATTAGGGTTAAGGGTGAATATATTGAAAAGGAGAAATAATAGTTTTTTGGGTTTTTTTCTTCATTCTGCAAATTTCTTGGCCACCCCATGTAAGAATTTTTTTGAATGGCTTCAATGATTCTCTGGAGTTTATATTCAAATATATGTTTTTGTATGTTTGTTAATTACCTGTAGCTCTCATAATCTATCCATTTTTAAAAACAAAAGAGCTAAAACAAGAGCGATATCTTTAGTGGGAGTCTTCTGTTTTCCCAAAAAGAGATGGCCTAGAGATCTGTTGTGCATAAAATACATATAAAATTGTCTTCTTGGGTTCATGGACTTAGAGTTCATTGCAAGTAAAAATGAAACACTTCATTATTTGTCTGCTCCTTTGTTACCATCTCAACTTTCATAAAATCCTTTTGTTTTGTTTTTAAAGCAGCTGCTCGCCCCAAATTCTCCTTTAGAAATGCAAGCTAAAAAAATGTGTGCATGTTGTGTGCTCATCCAAACTCCTGAAGGTTGTTTTGTTTCACCTGCTGCTCCACCAGGTTTTGATGAATTAACCTGTCACTGCGGCGCATCAGTGATCTACCCTCCAGTTCCTTGTGGTACCAGGCCCCCAGAGTGTACCCAAACCTGTGCCAGAATCCATGAATGTGACCACCCAGGTGGGTCCCATCTTCTTGTCTCCCCACTCCATAGCCTCTTACACCGTAGCATTTAGAATGTTGCATGGTAGTCTTCACTGCTCTGAAGTCATGCCTCAATGACACTCTTTGTTCCCTGTGCTCAGGGGCAGTTTCTGTGAAGGTGAGTCTTGTGATTAGGGCCACAGCTGGGAGTCGCAGTACCCTTCATTGCTTTACTGTGTGGATGTCAAATGCACCCAAAAAGTCAGAAGCCCTGGCTGGTCTTGTCTTTCAGGGACTTTTTTCCTTTCTTTGTGACCTCCACTTTTGGTGAATATCTCAAAGTGGAACATTTTTTTACAAAATTAAAAGTAACTTGTGATTTTTGTTGTTATAGAAGCAGTATATATTTATCATATAAAAAGAAAGAAAATAAGAGATAAAGTTAAAAGATTGAACATCATTTATGTTATCTAGGAATTAAACTCAGTGTCTGTTTCTTGGGGCCTTTTTTCATGAGCAAAATAAACATTTGCACTTTCTTTCCCCTAAAATAAAAATGAGATCCTACTGAACTTACTCATTTTAACTAAAATTTTTTCCTATTATTATTGTAATTTTAACCTATCAATGAATATATTTAAAATATAGATTTCTAATGGCAATGGAGTGGAGTGTTCTGTTACATAGATGGACCATAACTTAGTCAGTCCCATGTTGCTGGACATTAAAGTAATTTCTATAATAGTTTTTCTCTTGTAGTCTGCTGCAAATGCCAGGCCGAACGCTACTTGTCATCACTCATTTTTTATATCTGTCCAATGTAGTCTTTGGCTATTTTCTAGACCATTTCAGACCCATTATTTCATTTTACCAAATTGCAGAGGCAAACCTGGAATTATTCAAATCACCAGATTCGATACTTAACAGTAAGTCTGGCCATATGATTCAGATTGACAAATAGGCAAGTAGCTCTCAATTTTTTTTTTTTTTTTAAGATTTATTTTTATTGTTTTTGACAGAGAGACACACACAGAGGCAGAGACAAAGAGAAGTGGGAGGACCCAGAACAGTCTCCATAGTTGTACATCATTGGTTTTTCTACATAGTTTCATTCCACAGGTGGGCGCGGGGCTGCACAGGGCAGGAGCTGGGCTAGGGTCTCACCCCGGTAAGAACTGAACTGGGGGCACTCCCCAGTTCAGCATATGGGTCCACACAGGCCAGGGCCAGGATTCGATCCTCAGTCCCCGGGGCTGCAAAGCGAGTGCTCAACCCACTGAGCCATCCTGGCCTCCCCTCAATTTTTTAAGTTAATAAAATAAAATAGAATTAAGTAAATTTTTTATGATGTGAAGTTCCTTACTTCCCCGGAGACCCTAAGCTGGCCTGGCCTCCCAGCTTAGTTTGCAAGTTCCTGCTGTGGTGTTCACACCAGTGTGAAGTAAATGCCCAAGCCAGTACTCTCACCCAGTCCCTCCTTTACACTCACTTGCATATGTTACAGATGAAGTCTAGATTCTATTGGTTAATGTTCATAATAAGAGCTTAACTGTTTGTAAGTTGGATTGATTTATCCTGCTTTTGTTCAGCATTCATTTTTTTCTTGAATGTTTGTTGTATATTCAGACACAGAGTGAGATTTAGAAGAAGAAAAAATAGCCCAAGACCTTGAGGTTCTTCTGTTCTCCCTGAGAGGAAGAGTATGGTAGTGAAATACACATGACACAACCAACCATTACATGAAAATGGACCAGATAACAATGGCAGTAATCCATCTCCATAAGAACTGAGACATCAGTGAGTGTAAGAGAGCTCAGGGCCGGGTGTGATCAGTCAAGGAAGACTTCGTTGTAGGAGATGAGTTTAGATGAATTGCCTCTTACAGTCAGCAAGGATATTGAGTCAGTGGAAGCTAATTAAGGGGATGAGTATCAAAGATTTATGAGCTGAAGAGAGCAGTTGTGTGTCAGGTAGGACTCAAAGAATGACTGAGTAGAATGGACAGACCATAGGGCTGTGCCACAGGAGATGGGGCAAGAAAGTTCTTCCATCTCTACTTTGTGGTTGGCATGGATGTTGCCCTCATTTGGGTTTCTTTTTCTCACTCATGTTCATCCCTCAACACTAATATAGAGCCAGCCACTGTTCACTTTCCTATGACCATTTTTAAAAGTATTCCTAAGTTTATAAGTTCCATGTCACATACCATTCTAACATGGGAAATAGTTTATGTGGCTTTATTTAAATATTATCCTAATTTTATCCTTCTATTTCTGCAGTATATCACTCTTGTCATAGTGAAGAGAAGTGTCCCCCTTGTACTTTCCTAACTCAGAAATGGTGCATGGGCAAACACGAGGTAAGTTTTTTCTCTTGTGTTCATTGTTCCAGCCAGAGATTTGTGATTGGATTACTTTGAGTTGTTAGTTTCATTGTTTCTCAAAGTTAATACTCTTAAGAAGCACAGGTTTTCTATTGACACTTTTTTCTTTTTCTTTTTTTAATTAAGGTACAGTTTGTATAAAATAAAATACTCTTTAGTATATAGGTCTTTGAGTTTTAACAAAGGCATTCATTCAGTCATGTAACCACTGCCACAATCAAGATGCTTAGCAACCAGTGTTCTGTTGTTTATCCCAGTAGATTTGCCTTTTTCTAATGTCACATAAATGGCATCATACAGTAGGTAGCATTTTCAGTCTGTTCTATCATTTTTAATCTGCTTACAATAAGTATTAGGTTGGTGTAAAAGTAATTGCGGTTTTGCATTGTTGAAATTTACTGTTTGATATTGGAATACATTCTTAAATGTGATTATGTTATACATCTTTTTAATGCACATTTATTGCTTTATGGGGTTTTTTTTTTTGCTAATTACTTATTACTTGCTGTTTATATTTATTTTAGACTATGGAAATGATGTTAGAAAAAAGCAAATTTGAGCGATTTTCTTATTCGAGTTCAAAATGGGTCGTAAAGCAGCGGAGACAACTCGCAACATCAACAACGCATTTGGCCCAGGAACTGCTAATGAACGTACAGTGCAGTGGTGGTTCAAGAAGTTTTGCAAAGTTGACAAGAGCCTTGAAGATGAGGAGCGTAGTAGCCAGCCATCGGAAATTGACCATGACCTATTGAGAGCAATCATCAAAGCTGATCCTCTTACAATTACATGAGAAGTTGCTGAAGTTCTCAGCATCAACCATTTTGGCCATTTGGCATTTGAAGCAAATTGAAAAGGTGAAAAAGCTCAATAAGTGGGTGCCTCATGAGCTGACTGAAAATTAAAAAAATCGTCGTTTTGAAGTGTTGTCTTCTCTTATTCTACACAACAACAATGAACCATTTCTCAATTGGATTGTGACATGCAACAAAAAGTGGATTTTATACAACTGGTGACAACCAGTTCAGTGGTTGGACTGAGAAGAAGCTCCAGAGCACTTCCCAAAGCCAAACTTGGACCAAAACAGGTCATGGTCACTGTTTGGTGGTCTCCTGTGTCCTGATCCACTACAGCTTTCTGAATCCTGGTGAAACCATTCCATCTGAGAAGTATGCTCAACAAAGCGATGAAATGCATTGAGAACTGCAACGCCTGCTGCTGGCATTGGTCAACAGAAAGGGCCCAATTCTCCATGACAACACCGGACCGCATGTCGTACAACCAGTGCTTCCAAAGTTGAATGAATTGGGCTTCGAAGTTTTGCCTCATCCACCATTTTCACCTGACTTCTCGCCAAACAACTACCACTTCTTCAAGTATTTTGACAACTTTTTGCAGGGAAAATGCTTCTACAACCAGCAGGATGCAGAAATGCTTTCCAAGAAAGAGTTCATTGAATCCTGAAGCATGGACTGAGAACATACAAACTTATTTCTCGTTGGCAAAAATGTGTTGATTGTAATGGTTCCTATTTTGATGAATAAAAATGTGTTTGAGCCTAGTTATAATGATGTAAAATTCACAGTCCAAAACCGCAATTATTTGCACTGATTTAATAAAATTTAGCCAGTTGGCCTTGAGACCGTGGGCTGTTTTCTGAGACAACTTATAGGTTAACCAGCGTGGGTCAAAGTTGCTAGCCTGGGAAAAGATGTTACAGTAAGAGCATCTAGGAGTGGAGGTACGCTCTTCACCAACAGCCAGTGTTTCTTCTCTATACCCTACGTGGAGTTTCATATCCTGACTGCTGGGCCCAAATGCCTTCCACTAGGCTCTCCTGTACCTTATTGGCACTACCACAAAGCACGCTCACCCTTGTTCTTATTCCTCTAAGCTGTATTTAGCAATGTTGATTATAGACCCTTTGAAACACTTTTTTAAATGTTTTAAATGTATATTCATTGTAGACAACTAAGAAAGTGACATTCTGCTACCCAAAAGGAAATACTCTTAACATTCTTGTTTACAGACTACCAGTCATGTGTGATACACACTTTTCCTTACTCTATTAAGATTATACTGTTTTATAACCTGCTCTTTTTACTTCATAACATGTTAGCCAACATTTCTTGAAACTCTTGACATTTGTAACAACATACTTTCAATATTCTTATTTTGATAGACATATTTTTCTCCACTTATTTCCTGAGTGGTTCTCAAGTCTTAGTCCTCAGTACTTTATTGTTAGTTCTTTTATAAATTTTACTTCCTCCCAAAGTAACTTCTAAGACATCCATTCATCATCTTTGTGTTGATGGCTTATTCACAGTTCAACAAATATTGTGTGTCTACTGTGTACTACGAAAAGGCTAGGTTCAGGTGTTCAGAAGTGAACAAGACAGTTGTGGCCCTTGCCCTTATGGAGTATAAGTACAAAGTACTAAAGGGTATAAAAGGGACCTCTACCCCCTTCATCCAGGTATTTCTGGATGAAGTAACAATCTAAAGGATAATGAGAAGATAGACAAGTTATGTGGAGAGGGGACAACAGAGGGCATAACGTGTAAAAATTATCCCCAGTACCCTGGTAGTAGAATAGTGTTTGATGATTGGGAACTACCATCTACCATAATACTGATTCCAAAGCATTAGAAGCATGTATGTCCTAGACTGGAAACCTCTTTAAAAGCAAAAGTTCTGAAAAGAACTTGAGTGACCTTTGGTTCCACAGGAATAAAATTCTAGCATCTTTTTTCCAGGAGTGAGGAATCCTAGAAGGAGGCAATTTCTCAAGAAAAAATGAGCTGGGGATTCCATGGCCCATTGAATCTTAATTTTTTTTAATGACAGAACTGCCAAAATCTGTAGAGACCATGAGTTGGCTGATATGAGGAGGGTTGAGTATGTAATTACATAAAGCAGGTTTGAAACAGTGGACCAGCAGTGCTTCACCCCTGCCTCAGGGTTTGTCAACTCAGGTACCATTGCTGTTTGCAAAGGAGGGACTGATTATCTAATCCTCCCATTTGGTGGTAACATTTTCGAATACTTTCTAATTACATGATTCACATGCTTGTTGCATACCTTGGGAAGTTTATGGCCCAAGTCACACTTGGCTGCTACCACAATTCTTTAGGATCCTAACAAGCATTAAATAAGGTTCAGATATGTTTTCTTTCAAACTAACCTTTTAGACTTGAAATCAGCCTAATATTTTCCTACTAAAAAGTACTTTAAAAAAAAAACTTTTTGAAAGGTCAGAAATGTCTAGATAGAAAGTTAAAACTCACCCCAAATCCCACACGGAAATGAGAATCTGGCTACTCTGTTTCTTCTAGTTACGAAGCAACATCCCGTGTCATCTGGTTGATATCTCGTGCGGATTACCCTGCAGTGCCATGCTACCATGTGGGATGCATAAGTGTCAGAGACTCTGTCACAAAGGAGAGTGTCTTGTGGATGAGGCCTGCAAGCAGCCCTGCATCACCCCCAGAGCTGACTGTGGCCACCCATGTATGGCACCCTGCCACCTCAGTTCACCCTGCCCTGTGACTACTTGCAAAGCCAAGGTGCATATCCCTGGCTACGGGTAGGGCATTGACTGGTTCTGGGGCTGCTAATGAGTCCTGGGCATGCATTCTAATCAGGGGTCATTGGTTACAAGGAACTGCGAGTTAAGTTAATAGGTAGAATAAATCATATAGACGTATGTCTGCTTAGCTTGGGATGGCCTTTTTAATATATAAGGGTCTGTTTTGTGCAAGATGTGCTAGATGCCGAGGCTATGCCAGTGAGGAGACACATGGTCCCTTCAATGAGATGAAATAGATAATTCATTAATTAATTATGTCTGGTTAAGTGTCATGAAAGAGTAGTTACATCCTTGTGGGAGGAGCTATAAACGGATATGAGATGGGGATGAACGTGGTCTGAGGGCTTAAGCAAGGCTGCCCTGAGGAGGTAAAAGCAGTAGGCTGAGGCAGAGTTGATTAGGCCTTGGCTGGTCCTAGGTCAAATGTCTACCTCTGGGTCAGTGGTAAAAACTAGGCCTGCCCCTTTAGGCCAGATTAAGGACAGGAGTAGTTCCCAGAAAGGGGCACTATAGATTGAACATTTCCCTCCTAGCAAGTCAGCTACCATATTGTCAGTTTGCATGTGTGGTTAGCTTCCTCCGTCCTGGAGGGTAGCCATTCACTGTCTTCTCTGCCATGGTTTGGTTTGAGAGACTTTAAAAATGAAACCTACCTATTCACATAGTTTCCATGTGCTAAAATTGATCCATGTTAACCTTTATCAGACGAAAGGGAACTTTTGTTCCCGGCAAGGAGCGGGTCCCGCTGGCCGAATGGGAACTTTCGTCCCACTTCATTTGAGTTATTTCTCGCTCCTTCTATGATGTGCTTGGAGTGCATAATGATGTCAGGACTATTTATCTTTCAACACATGTCCCTTTTGACCTGCTAGCCATCCCCTCTTTTTCTGGGCAATATATATAAAAACAAACATTTTTACAGGAATTTAAATGCCGTCTTTTAAAGGTTAATCTTATTTCAGATCGAGGTGCAGTGTGAATGTGGACGAAGAAAGGAGATCATGATTTGCTCTGCAGCATCCAGTAATTATCAAAGGTTAGTGCTACTTAAATGTTGTTATAACAATTATTGGACCTAGGTAAAAGGTATACATGTGTTTATTGTAGGATCCTTGCAACTTTTATAAAAGTTGGAAAGTTTTTTAAATAAATTTTCTTGACTTTAGTTTTTCTAGTTCAAAGAAAATGTATTACTTTGTGTACCTTTTCTTCCCAAACTTTAATTTATAAAATAACCTTTTTATTTACCCTCTTCCTTATTCCTTTCTCTCTCCCTTTTAGTCTTATTACACCAGGAGGTCATAGGGAAGATGTCCTGAAATTGAGTGAATTGCTTTCATGGCCCACCACTTGTAGCATAGCCAGTACTAAATCCTGTGCTTCTCCCCTGGGGTGGGGGTTTCTGACTGCTCTGTGAGGTGTCTTTGTAGCCTCCTGAAATCTGGGACCTGTGTGTTCACACAGGGATCTGAGTACAGGCATAGAAGTATTAAGGATGGATGGTTGTATGTATCTCTAATTAAATGCAGAATTGTGCCATGGAAATAGGACTTCAGGAGTATGCAGATATCAAAGTGACTGTGTTTGAATACCCACTGAGTGCCAGGCATTGGCCTGGCTGTTCAAGGAGTACTGAGAAAGGGATTACCTCAGTGCTTCCTGTGGAGCTAGCTGCTTAGAAGTTAATTGAGGAGATAGGACATAAGTACATGGGGAGTTTATAATAGGTGGACTTCTGAGGCTACACAAATTGATAGATTTGCCTTAAAAAAAAGTCTTTTGTGTGCCTAGTATGAGGAGGTTATTGTGAAACTGCAATGCCTTTTATACCCTTTCTTTTTTATACTTCAGAATCACTGCTATTTCTATGGCCTCTAAAGTAACAGACATGCAGCTTGGAGACTCAGTGGAGATCAGCAAGTTAATTACTAAGAAGGAAATTCATCAAGCCAGGTAATTTTTTAAATGCCTTCTTTCTCCTATTAGACTTAATCTCCAAAAGGCAGGAACCACTCATTTATCTCACTCCCGCACAATCAAGCCTTGCACAAACAGTGCATGCTCAACGAGGCTTACCAAACATACCATTTTGAACGGGACAGAAAACAATGGTACTGCCCCATTTCAAAGAATATGTATGGTCAGCCTAATCTCACTGGGCTAAATTCAAGGTGTCAATATACTGAACATATGTACCATTTGAAATGGGACAGTACCATTGTTTTCTGTTCTGTTTAAAATGGTATGTCTCGGGATACAGGATAGCTCAGCAGGTTGAGCGCTTGCCTTATAACTGCAAGGTCCAGCAATTGAATCCCAGTCCTGGCCTGTGCAAACCCATATGCTGAACTGTGGCACAACTGGTAACCACTGGGATGGCTCGGTGGTGAAGTTTCTCCCGCTTCCCAGGCGGGAGGACCCCAATTCAGTTACCGCCCCGTGCAGCCACACATCCACCTGAATAGGATGAATCCATATCACAACTAATGATGTACAACTATGGAGACAGCTCTGGGTCCTTCCCACTTCTCTCTCTTTCTCTCTCTCTCACATCTTTTCTCAAACAATAAAATAAATCATAAATAAATAAAGTACACCTGGTTAGCCTGTGCTCAACACACATTTGATGTTAAGAGCCACACCCATTTCAATCCAGTGAGTCCTACTCAGGGTATAGCTAAGACCAGAGGAGACTTTTTCAGGCCTCACTCTAACCAGTAGCCAGAGGAAGCAGAAGACTAGATGTGTCTAGCCCAGCACACAGGAGAACAGAGAACCAGAGTGGTCAAGAGAAGTAGATGGGGCTGTCAGAGGGGCACTGGGAGCATTTGGGGTGCTGAGCATGCAGGGATCACTCTGAGGCCTTTTTGAGGACACCTAGACTCCCATAAACCAGAGGCCTGCTCACCTGTCCTTGAGAGGAACCTCATCTAACCATCCTTCGGCCAGAGACTGCTCTGTTTCCAGGTTGACTAAGGACTTATTGCTGGATAGGAACTATGAAACCTATGCCCTGACAATTTTTTTTATTTGCTTCTCAAGGCTGGAGTGTGATGAGGAGTGTTCAGCCTTGGAAAGGAAAAAGTAAGTAGTGTCAACTGCTGTTTATCTACTTGGCTTTGAGCTCTGATACTAGTGGGCGGGAGTAACCTTTCAAGCATTCACTCAGCACCTGCTCTGAGTCTTTTGCTGCTATTGGAGAGCAAGAGAAATTCAATCATCAAGAATAAGGAAAAACCAATTAACGCAATTTCAGTGTTTCTGAAACATGAGCTTGTGTGGTTTTGGGTATGGTGTAAACATTACATGTCTCAGCATATTTATTATTCAGTGACTGGTAGACTTCCTGATTCCAGTGGAGATAAGAGACTTAAAAATTTTTTAATGAATTTTTGTTGAAGTGTAGCATACATGTAGAAGATCAGAGGTATACAGATTAGTGAGTCATCACAAAGTAAACACAGTGTTTTAATCAACACCCAGGTGAAGAAATGGAAAATTACCAGAACCCTTTCTTGTACACCACAATCATATAATCTCCGTTCTGACTTCTAACACTTTAGATTAATTTTGTCTGTTTTAGAACTTTACACAAATGATGAAATCATGTAGTTTGCATTATGTTTGTCTGAACTTCTTTCATTATGTTTGTGACATTCGTTCCTATTACTGCATGTAGCAGTGCTTTGTTCATTTTTATTCCTGCATGAAATTTTATTAATGTCATAGTCTATTTCTCTTTTCTTCCATTAATAGATATGTATGCTGTTACCAGTATTGGACTCTTACAAAAGAATCCTCTGTAAGAACAGCCTTATACTTGCTTTACTGTATATATGTATTCATTTCTGTTGGATATAAACTTATGAGTAGAATTGCTAATTAATTGAGGATACATATATTGATCTTTAGGCGATTCTGCCAAACAGTATCTAAAATGGTTGTACCAAATTACACTTCCTTCTCTACATTTTTGTCAGCACTTGGAATTGTCGGTCTTTTTTATTTTAATCCATTCTCATGGATGTATAGCCATATGTCAATGAGCTTTTAACTTATATTTACCTGATGACCAGTGAGGTTAAGCATCTTTTCATATATCTATTGGCATTTGGATATCCTCTTTTGTGAAGTACCTATTAAAGTCTTTGCTTATTTTTATTTTGTGCTGTCTGTCTTTTTCATATTGATTAATAGGCTTCTTTATATATTTTGGATGTGAGTCCTTTGTTGGTTTTATATATTTTCTCGCACTCCATACCTTCACTTTTCACTCTTTTCATGGTGTCTTTTGATAAAGTTTCTAATTTTAATGTAGTCCAGTTTATCAGTCTTTTCATAGGGCATAGTGCTTTTCATGTCCTGTTTAAGAAATATTTGTCAGGGGGAAGCCAGGATTTCTCAGCGGGTTAAGTGCTCACTTTGCAGCCCCAAGGCCCAAGGATCAAGTCCTGGCCTCAGCCCATGTGGACCCATATGCTGAACTGGGGTGTGCTTCCCACATGGGAGGTCCCAGTTTGGTTCTTGCCGGGGCGAGCTTCCCATGTGGGAGACCCCTGGTTTGGCCCCCAGCTCGTGGGGGCATGTCCCCCATGCAGGAGGCCCCCTCCTACCTGTGTGGAACAAAACCATATTGAAAACTGATGATGTACAACTATGGAGACTGCTGTGGGCTCTCCCCCTTCTCTCTGTCTCTGACTCTGTCAAAAAAAAAATAATAATAATAAATCTTAAAAATAAAAAAATATTTGTCTATCTGAGGTCATGATATTTTGTTATTGTCTAGAAGCTGCATATTGTCTAGAACCTTTCACATTTAGTTATACAGTTGACTTAGACTGATTTTTTTTTTTGAGCATGATGTAAAGAGGATTCACAATTCAAACTTTTTCCTTATGAATATTCATTTGACCAGTACCATTTATCAAGATGTCCTTTTTTCAGTGCTCTGTAGTGTATTAAATCAAGTATTTATATTATGTGTGGATCTATTTCTGAGTTCATTCTGTTTCATTGCACTAGTATATCACACCATCTTAATTATTGCACCTTTATAGCAAGTCTTAATGTCTGTTAATATAGCTCTTCAAACATGGGTCTTCAAGATTGTCTTGGCTCTTCTTAGCCATTTGCACTTCCAGTTAAATTTTACGATTAGCTTATCAATGTCTACAAAAACAAAAAAAACAACATGCTTGGATTTTGATTGAGTTGGTATTAGATTTATAGATCACTTTGGGGAGATTTGACATCTTTATAATATTCATTCTTCTAATCCATGGGCAAGGTATATCATATCCTTCTATTTACTCATGTCTCCTTTGATTTCTTTGAACGATTTTTTATGAATTTTTAATATAGATTTTGTACATCTTTCAGTAGATTTGTTCCCTGCTATTTGATGTATTTCGTACTATTAAAATTGATACTTTTTCTTGTATCACCTTTAATATTTAATTTTCTAATTGTTTGTTGCTGGTATATAGAAATACAGTTAATATTTGTTGATCTGTATTCCACAACCTTGCAATCCACTTATTTCTTTCTAATAACATCTTTAGCTCCTTTTAGATTTTGCATGTACATAATATCCTTTTCTAATAATAATAGTTTTATTATAATAATAGTAGTTTTATTTCTTTTCAATTCCTTCTTTCTTTTTAATATATTTTTATTTATTTATTTATTTTGGACAGAGAGGGAGAGAGATACACAGACAGAGACAGAGAGAGAACTGAACTGGGGGAGCTTCCAGTTCAGTATATGGTTCCGCACGGGCCGGGCTCGGGATTTGATCCTCGGTCCCCAGCACTGCAAAGTGAGCGCTTAACCCACTGAGCCATCCCGGCTTCCCCTCAATTCTTAACTTATTCTTTTTTCTTGCCTTACTGCCCTGGCAAGGACTCCAGTACAGTGTTGAATATAAGCTGGTGATATATATAGAATTCCTGACTTATCCCCAATCTCATAGGGAAAGCTTTAAAAATTTACCAGTAAATATGGTGTTTGCTGTAAGTTATTAAGGATACTGTATCAGATTGAATGGTATTTATTCAATGACTGGCAAACTTTCTGGTTTCAACAAAGATTTATGAAAAGATATAATGCTTTAAAAATGCTAACAACTGGAGAATTTAGGTAAAGGGTATATAGGAGTTTATTATAATATTCTTTTTTTTTTTTAAGATTTATTTTTATTGGATTTTGACAGAGAGACAGAGAGAAGGGGGAGGGCCCAGAGTAGTGTCCATAGTTGACAGCATTAGTTTTCCATATAGTTTCACTCCACAGGTGGTCACGGGGCTGCACAGGGCAGGAACTGGGCCGGGAGCCTCCCACGTAGGCCCTGGCAAGAACTGAAGTGGGGGCACACCCCAGTTCAGCATATGGGTTCACCTGGGTTGGGGCCAGGATTCGATCCTTAGGCTCCGGGGCTGCAAAGCGAGTGCTCAACCCACTGAGCCATCTCAGCTTCCCTATAATATTCTTATAACTTGTCTTTAAGTTTTTCAAGGGGAAGCCGGGATGGCTCAGTGGGTTGAGCGCTCACTTTGCAGCCCGGGGGACCGGGGATCAAGTCCTGGCCCCGGCCCGTGCGGAACCATGTGCTGAACTGGGAGCTCCCCTGGTTCGGTTCTCTCTCTGTCTCTGTATCTCTCTCTTTCTCTCTCTCTCTCTCTCTCTCTCTCTATATATATATATATATATATATATATATATATATATATATATAAATATAATAAATAAATAAAAAGTTTTTTAAGATAAAAAGTTAAACAAAAACAGATAAATGCAGACAAAGTATAGTCCTGTTTTATGTTGAAATTGGACTTTCAACAGTTGTTAACAGTACCTCTTTAAGTGGCTAAATGTGTAGAAGGTAATATGATTGATTAATAGCACTACCTAAATTTCTTTTAGTTTGACCCTATGGTAGCTTTGTATTATAATAACTGCTATTCAAAACTCTTGTCCTTTAAGGACCATCAGTCACAGTATTCGCAGCTACAAAATGTGAACTAAGAGCCCTGAGTATTCATAAATGCTGTAGGGATTACACAGAAAGTTTCTAAAACATGAAAAGGACCTTTGTGTAGTTGAGAGACAGTATTGTATAGCAGGTAGAGCCAGAGCTCTAGAGGCAGATTGCCTGGATTTGAATCCTTACTTTACAAATCACTAGCTGTGTGACCTTGGGCAAGTCACGTATCCTCTCTGTTTTAATTTTTCTAAAGATCTGTGGGAGAAGATGTCAGGATAGCTCAGCAGTTGAGTGCTTGCCTCACAATTCCAAGGTCCAGGGTTCGATTCCCAGCCATGGCCCATGAAAACCCATATGCTGAACTGCAGCACAACTGGTAACTACCAGGATAGCCCAGTGGCAAAGGTTCCTGCCTCCCATGTGGAAGGCCCCAGTTCAGTTCCCACCCCACGCGGCCCCACATCCACTTATGTGGAATAAAACCATGTTACAACTAATGATGTACGACTATGGAGATTGCGCTAGGCCCTCCCCCATTCTCTCTCTGTTTTTCTCTCTCACCTTCTCTCAAACAATAAAATAAAAAAATATGTGGTCAGGGTGAAAATGATAGTATCTATCTCCCAGAGTTATTGTGAGTATTAGTACATTAAATGTAAGTCTAAAACACATAAAGCTCTTGAGACAAGCCTAGCTCATAGTACGTGCTCAATAAATGTCATTTATTGATTAGACCTAAGGGTGGGGGAAACAATGCAAATTTAAAAAAGAAAACTCCATCTGAAGTTGAAAATATATACTTCTTGCAGAAATGAAAAACTGGTGAGCCAAATTTTTCCATAGATATGTTTCACTGGTGTTAAAATTTGAATTAGTGGACAACTAATTAAGACAACAAAAGATCTCCCTCCTAGAAATTTTCTTGAATAATTAGAAGTAAAGCTTCCCTTGAATTGGAAAATTGGAAAATCTAGGAATAGTAAACCAGATTGTTACAGGTTTTAAGCTTGAGAGAGACCCATCTCAGTGTAAGTAAAAATTGTACTATGTACTAAGCTGAATTATCTATCTTAAAAAAAAAGACATAACTTGGGGTTGGTGAGATGTCACGAGACTCACACTGTCAGTCAAAACACAAATGGGCAGTTGTGGAGGCCACATAGACCATCATGATCTAGGGTCTGAGGTATACATTTCCTAATCCAGTAATCTCATACCTGGAAACATTTTCCAAAGAAAAAATCTTAAAAGCTTTTGCTCAGAAATATTAATTGTGTCACTTAAAATATCAAGAAACTGGGCAAATTTTAAAGAAATCTGAATGGGGAATGTTTAAGTAAATTGTGGGATTGTATAATCAGAGGATTATGCAACTATTAAAACTATGTGTGAAAAACAAATAGTAAAATGAAAAATGCTAATTATATGATGATAGGGGAGAAAAAGATGCAAAGTTTTATATACATTGTTTGCAACTACTTAAAATTATAAGGGGGGGGATCTGAAAGGAAATATATTAAAATGCAGTGTTTGTGTTAATGGAATTCTTTATTTTTCAGAATTTTTGTAATGTGATATTAATTTTAATATTTATATGTCTGCTTTATGTATCTGATGTTTAGGTGAAACCTCAGAGAGTGTCATCCCCCATGGACCATTCCCAGTGTTCTTAATTGCCCAGTTTTCTTTTAAAAAATCCCACATGCCCAGTGTCAGCCTATGACTTGCTTATACTCGCATAGACCTGTATTCTTTATCTTCTTCTATGAAGACTACTGTATCTTGTCCCAAGTTATTCTTTCCTTAATGATTGGGCTTAATGAAATGAAATCAATGTATAAAGAACTTAGAACATGTTGAGTACTCTGTGTTACTATAAGATAGTTTTCTTTCCCTTCCTTTCCTTGTATTTACATACTTCTCTCTTTCAGGCAATTAGCTGAGGCATTTCATATCAGTGATGATTCTGATCCTTTTAATGTACGTTCTTCAACTTCAAAATTCAGTGACAGTTTGAAAGAAGATGCCAGGTAGGTATATAACTTGTTATGTGCTTTCTTAACCACTTGCCTGACTTGCCCGTGTCAAACACAGGCAGCCGCTCCTTACCTAAATTGACTTGCCCAAGCGTAGCACGGACATCATAATCTTTTACGCTCCTGTGCTGATTTGACCGTGTTTTTCTGAATGCTTCCTTCAAGAAGTCCTATATTTACTCAGTAGGTGTTACTAGCGTACTATACACTCATTACAGCAGGTGGTGATTTCTGTAACTATATTCCTATGTTTTCATTAGCACACCTATATTTTTAATGATTTTAGTAGCATTCATCAGTTGTTTTCAAGAGACAAGTTGTTTCAGTGGTGTATTCCTCTGCAGAATTTTTGCCATTTGCTTCATGATTTATAATATCTATCTTCTACTTCTGATCTTATGGTATTCTTTTTTTTGTCAGTTTATGGTATTTTTATCAATTAGATACCCTTTTAAAATCTCATTTTAAGTCGAATTTTTTCTTATGTTGAACTATTATTTTCTCATATAGTTTCCTGCTTTTTTTTTTAAGAAAGAGCGATTGATATATAAGAATTTTAAGATTTTTTAATAAATTATTTATGATTTTCTGCAATCGTTTATTTTTCCTGGTCATAAACATATCAATAGAATGAAGAAATAAAAAACCTAACATTTTCTGACTTTGTCCACTCAGGTCTCAGTCACAATGGTCCTTGCTAGAGCAATAACAGCTCATATTTTCCACCTGTCTACTGGCCTTCCAATGGCTCTTTCTCCTTCCATCTTCTTCTTTCTCATACTTGTTTTCTCTTTTTCTCTTCCTTTGTTCAATCAGTCAGCATTCTATTATCTGACAGTTCCTGACCTCTGCCTACACTGTCCAGTGTCTGCACTTTATAGTTAGAGAGAGTGGTCAGGAGGGGTTATCAAAAAGTAGGAACGGATGAAATTAACTGTAGTGATTTCTCATTTCAGGAAGGACTTTAAGTTTGTCAGTGACGTTGAGAAAGAAATGGAAGCCCTTGTGGAAGCTGTGAACAAGGTTGAAGTCAAAATACCCAACAAGGCCAGCTTGATAAAAAATCAAGTCCCAGAAACACTGTTGGTATAGAGTAGTTACAAAAAAAAGGTCTCAACTTCTTTTTGGGGATGCTTATCTTTCCCAAAAGCCCAGCCATGATAACACCCATATAATCCTTGTTCTGATTCAGGAAAGATATCTGCCATCACATTACATGTAAATAAAAATCCTAGCTCAGTGCCTAAGAATGGGTGAAGAAACTCTGGACAAGGTGGTTCAATAGTGATAGATGAATGATGATGTGGGCCCTCAGATCTCTGAAGGGCTGTTGTATAATAGGACACACTTGTTCTTTATTACCTCAAAGGCAGGAAAGAAGCAATGTGGGTAAAGATAAAAAGTTGAATGACTAGAGCTGAAAAGTAATGGGATAGACTCCCTCAGGAATCTCAAAAGAATAAGGCCTGTGTCCTATAGAGGCAGCCAGGGTTGTTGAAGTAGCTTTAAGCAAAAAAAAAAAAAATCCTTTAATCAGAAGCAGCTAGCCCTACAGTGGCCACCTCTTCATTCAGTGGGGACTGAATGAGGATGAGGTAGGAGCTTCAACTCCATATCTAATAAAGGATTTCCTTCCCCCATCTTTCTTGTCCCCTCCCTCCCTCCTTTTGTTTCTGCTTCCCAGCAGGATACTACAACAAAGGAGGCAATGGAATCATTGTTCCTCCTAATTAGGACACCTGAGCAAATGTGTCTCTGCTTATGTGTCTATCTGCACACCTGATTTTTAGTGTAGAACCCATTTTTTTTATAGGAAGTGAGAGTTTCTTGTTTTATAAGTCTTCCATTTATTTAGTCATTGCTTGGGAATACCACTTCCCAGTTACAGGCTCCTTTGTCCCTAACCTTGACCAGCTGCTACTGTGTGGCTCACAGAATAGATAAAGTACATTAGCCCTTGTCCTCCCGAACCACTTGGCTGGTATGGCAGTCAGTGAAATGCTATACACTGTGGGCCTCTAAAACTCAGTCAACTCTTTATTGACCCAGGGTGTTCTGATGTGGGGGGAAGACCTTTGTAAGTATATTTTATTTTCAAGATGATTTGTACTAACCAGTCTCTTTTCTCTCAATATAGGGAAAGAATAATAAGAAGAGCCACTTCTTCCCTCCCATGAACAGAGACCACCGCCGGATTATTCACGACCTGGCCCAAGTGTATGGCCTGGAGAGTGTGAGCTATGACAGTGAACCAAAGCGCAACGTTGTGGTCACTGCAGTCAAGTGAGTTGATCTTGTCACCATAGGAGGAATTGCTCAGTGGGGCAAATGACCTGGGAAGCAGGGTCTGTGAATATTTTATTTTCTTATTGCTCCTGGAAGAGTAGTTGGAAAATCTGCTTCTGGGACAACCATTCTAAGATAATCTAAAGGTGCGGCAGAGAGCAAAGCCCATGCCTCAGTCCACAGGAAAGACACCTAAAGAATACAAGCCTCACATCTGCCCGGATCCACGCCAGTCACTGGAGGCAGCTTTCCTCAGGGAATAGACCCTGAGGGCCTGGGTTGGGTGCCTACCCATCACATCTGTCCCTTTTTCCCTTCTGTCCTGGCATGATGGAAACAAAAAGAATGTTGAGTTATGACTCAAGGCAATCCCTGTAAACTGTGTTTGCCATCAGAGGAAGTGATATGAGACAAGAGGGGGCAGGGAGGATGTAGGATCACTGTAGAACCTGAGAGAGGAGCAAGAACTTCCCAATGAAGAAAACTTGAGTGTGAAATGAGAAGAAGCAGGTAATAGGCTCAACAGAGGTGAGTGGAGGGAACAAGAGTTAAATGAAGGTGACCGTGCCTGAACAGAGACAAGTCAGATCAGAGAGTGCTCAGTAATGTCATAGTGCCAAAGTCACAGACTGGATTTCCAGCTGTCTGCCTGTCTGCACAAACAGTTCTCACTTTTCAGTACTTTATGTTCTGACTTTTATCAGGGGGAAGTCCATTTGTCCTCCCATCACGCTGACAGGTGTACTTGAAAAGGAAATGCAGTCACGGCCTCCACCACCAATTCCTCATCACAGACATCAGATAGACAAGTAAGGATTCTTCAGCTGCTTTCCAAAAGGCCTTGTCTGTTCAGAGAAGCCAACAGGGCTGAACTATGCTGGGTTGCATCGGCCATAGGTGGCCTCCTTGGGTCTGGCCTTGAGGTGCTGTGTTCAAATATGTGAGATTTGACTGAGTGTCAAACACATTTGTCATGCCAGAGGGGTCCCAATTTGATGTTTGTAATGCCCGCTTTCACTTCACGGAGAGCTGTCACTGAGTATAATTTCCATGGTGAAGACTCAGCCTGTCACATCAGGTGACTTAGGAATGTCATGTGATTCACAACAGTGACTCTTGGTGGAAGTAGGATTGGTGGGGGTGGGGTGGCAGTAAAGAGAGGGACTTTCATGTTTTGCTCTACTTCCATATGGTTTGAGTCATTTTTACAACAAAAACACATATTCATGATTTAAAGAGAAAAGGATGCCACGTTGGCAAGCAGCAGCAAGTCTGCCAGGTGTTTCCTCAGACAGGAGCAGGGAAGGAGCAGTGTCTCTCCCCCTCCTTCCTCTCCTTTCTCTCCCTCACCAGGTGGGAAGCCAGCTGCCCTTGTATGGCGAGGCAATATTGCTGACAGTTGCTCTGAAACGCAAAGGATTCCCCACTCTTACTCTGGCCTTCCACACAGAAGCCCTGGCAATACCCCTACACCAAACCCCTGAGAGAGTGGGTAGGGCAGTTTATGAGGTCACCATGAGGGTCATAGCAGTCAGTGTTCCCTGGGACCAGATAGGGCAGCTAGGTATTGCCTACTGGGCACCGCCTCAACAGAAGTGTGTGGCACCATGTAGCTCCCAGTGTCAGCCCCAGCCACCCCTGAGAAGCAGGCGACCTGGATTCTAATCAGCACAGGTGACCTGTCTATATGGGCAATGGTTTTGGAGACATGTTATTCCACAGCCATGTCCAGTACCACCTGGACATAACTATACTGAATCATTGACTTATTCATGCCATGCTGTTTTTTTTTCTTTGCTTGATTTATTTTTATTTTATTTTATTTTATCATGATTAATTTTAGGTATACAAAACAACATAATGATGACATTTATACACCTCACAAAGTGGTAACCCCACTACCTATCTGACATCTATGCATAGCTATTATAATACCATTAACTATATTCCCTATGCTGTACTTTACATCCCGTTTCTATAAGGTGTATATATATTTTTAATTATAGTTGACATTCAATATTATATTAGTTTCACGTATACAGCGCAGTAGTTAGGCATTTATATAATTTATAAAGTGATCTCCCCAATACGTCTAGTACCCATCTGACACTATACATAGTTTTTACAACATTATAGATGATGTTACCCATATTTCACATCCCCATGACTATTTTGTGACTACCAATTTTGCCTGCTTTATTTTTGTATAAAACTACTATGGAAAATTTTCAGAGAGAATAATATTAATGTAGTGAACACCTGTGTGCCCATCACCAATTTCAACAGTTCTCAGCTCATGTAGATCCCACTATGTTTTCAAAGCTTCACAAATGGTATATCAGCTGATCTTTAACTCTGAAGACCTGAATCTGTTAACCACAAAAAGAAAAGATAGATCATTCTTTGTTTGCTTTTCAGGAATCCTGGGATCAGTAACTTACAGAAAATAGCCAAGGAGCCGGTAATTGACTACTTTGATGTCCAGGATTGAGAAGCTCAAGATGCACTTAGATGAAAGAATGATTAGGTGGGGTGGAGACTCATTTACCAGCAGATAAATTGTGCTTTTCCCAAATGCCTGGTAGACTCACAGCTTTTCATACTCTCTGTTACTGATACATCCAAAGCATGAATGTGTCAGAAATCCCCTGTCCTCTAATTGGTCTGTATGCAGTGTCTCAATGCAGCCAGATCTTGACTGTGTGGTCAGTATGGATTTGATCATGTATTTGCAGAAGCTCCTTACACCTTCACTGTGATTGCTCAGAGGGTTAGGGGAACATTGGGCTTAATTTGGACAAACCAGAATTTTAGTCTGAAACCAGCTTAATAGCATTTAGTCGTAGCCTCAGCTGTCCCAGTTATCTATCTTCCTGAAAAATGCCTGCAACTTCAAATGAACCTCTCTTAATCCAGACTGATCTCTTAATCTTTGGAAAGTCACAAGCAAACTTCTCAGTCCTAAACACCAAACGCTGAATTGGTACACCATATCTGGAATCATGTGTTGTGTTAAACCCAACTATCTTTTCTGAGTCTTTTGTCAAAAACTCATAGGTCTGTCTAGCTGAACTAACTTTAGTGGTTCTCAGTACCATCAGTTCTAACCCAAGCAGAGGGGTGTGGTGGCTTTACAGAAGTCCATTTTCTGGAGTCCAGGGAACACTTCATACCACACTGCTGAGCCTGCCTGGTGACAGTCACTTGAGCTATCTACCGTGATGGCAGAGGACAGAGCCAACTCCTCCTGCCAGATTCACACTGTAGCCTCTGTGTATGACCAGTGTAGCCCCACCGCCTTCTTTTTAGTTGAAAAAAAGAGTCTCAGGCAGATGTATCTTTCCTGGGTTGCTTTCTCCCAGGCCTGCAGCAGCCATATTGGCTCTCCTGGATTTCCATTTGAATATTGAAAAAAGTGTATGGACAGTACAGGGTTTATCCAGCCACCCACTGGAGACATTCTTCAGGCTCCTTTAAGGCAGGTATATCAACAGTTGCATTAGTCTGACCTGCATTGACACCCTTCCAGCACAGAGGTCAAACTTCCAACAATTTCCTTCTCCAGAACAAGCCATGAGCCCCAGAGCAACAGAAGGAGATCTGAGAAATGACATCACAAAACCAGCTCTTAATTTTCACAGAAAGAGCAGGGCCACCCTTTAGTCATGACCCAGACTGTCTTGAAAGGCATCAGGTGTAGCAGTGGGAGCAGGCTACTGGAGGGAAGAGATGAAGAACTACAAAACTTTCTTGGCCCATTTAGCACAGGGTCAGTGGCCCCACACCCAATGGGAAGCCCACAAGTATCTATGTTTTTGAGCAGTGGGGTTAGTGGGTGAACGTACATGGAAAGCATCTCGGAGTCAGCAGGAGGCAGGAAACCTGATTTCATATTCCAGCTCTGCCACACAACTTGCCACCTGGTGGAATGGAGGTATCACCTACCTCACCAGGGTTGTTGTGATGATTAAATGAGATGCTATACATAGAGGTGCCTGGCTTACCATAGGTTTATAAAAATTATGTAATTGCTGAAAATTTATAAAAATTATACTGTATATCTGGAAAATATGTAAGCATCTTCTTTGTCCATAATAATAGCCAAGTGAAAGGTTAGAATGCTAAGCAGGACTCTTCAGGTGAGTGTGTGCCTACCTTGTGCCAAGACTTGGGGGCAGATGTGGCCTTCTCTTTCCTTAGTAATCCGGTGGGGGACACATGCCTGAATATCTATATATAATGGAATTGGTTAGTCTGGCACAAGTAGGTCATTAGTTTGTTATCAGAAAGGCATGCGAGGAGTTTTTTGTGATGAGGTAGGAGTGGGTTGGCTTGTGCTTGGCAGAAGGACCCCTGGATAGGGATGGGAACAGGAGGAAGCATTTGAGCTGAGTCTAGAGATAGCAGACTGTCATTTGGAGGAGGGGCATGCCATGTGAAAGAGCATGAGACAGTCCAGGGGTATGGTTTGTAGTGGGTTTGAGTAAGGGATTGTTGTCCAGAGTGGGCAGGCAGCTGGAGGGACAGGTGATGAAGCTGGTCAGCTAATGGAGAGCCATGGGGAGCCACCGAAGGATCCTAAGCAGAGAGTGGCTTGGCTGGGTGCATGATCTAGAGCAGAAGTCAGCAAATGTTTTCTGTAAAGGGCCAGACAGTAAACACGTCAGGCTTTGTGAGCCTTAGCCTTTCTGTTGCATTTATCCAACTCTGCCAGTATTGTGTGAATGCAGCCACAGATAATACGCAAGTGAGTGGTCATGACTGTTCTAATAACTATTCTATAGATGGTGAAATCAGAATTTCATGTAATTTTTACATGTCACCAAATAATATTATTTTTATTTTGGCCAAACACTTAAAAATGTGAAAACCAATCTTAGCTCCTGAGTTGTACAAAAATAGCAGCAGGGTGAATGTGACCATGGACCATAATTGCCCAGAGATTGGAGGGCTAACTTTAAGGTAAGAGGCCCAGCCAATAGCTGTGCAGGAGTGATCCAAGTGAGAGGATGAGGGTGGTAGGAGTTGATACTACAAAGAGGGAAGAGATTTGGGAAATCCAGGAGGTAGGATAGGATGCCAGAGGTCAGCAGGGACCCCAGACTCAGCAAAAGGAAGCTGCTTCTCATGGGTTGGTGAATTCTCCAATGAACAGTGGCCTTGAACAAGACTGCATGAATGTGGGCTGAAGGGAAAGCTCCATCTCATATATGGAGGGAGCCTGTGGGTACCAGGACCCCACACTTGGTCCCTGAGAATCAGGTTGTATCTTCCCTCCCTCCTCCAGCTCTACACTCCAGCAGGAGCTTCTTTATGGGGCCAGAGCTTTCTAGAGACCAAATTCTTATCTGGAATTCCTTCTCGCAGGGCTGGCTCGTCTAAACAGCGGTGCCAGCATGGCATGTCGTGTGGGGTTGTGTGCAGGACTGGAGATGAAAGCAGCCCTTCTGATTGCAGCGTCTGTGTGAAGTAGCTCTAGACCATGTCCTGGAAGGGCCCATGCAGGCCAGAGATGGGGTTCTGGGTGCCAAGTTTCAAAACGGGGGGTCCTGACATGTAGGTTTGGGATGTGCTTCCTCTATGGTGCTGGCCTTGCGTCATGCCTGAAAGCCTAGAGACCTTGTTCTTTAAGGAGAACCAGCTGCTGCGCCACCTGTCCCAGGACTGGGGAGGGAGCAGCAGGCTAGCGCTCCTTCACCTTCTCATGCCCTGCCTTTGCCATCCATTCGTTCACATGCCCTGCACCCCTTGGGCAGGTTCTGCCTCCCAAACTCCTCACATGGCCTCAACACAAATGCCCCATGCCATCTCCCAGAGCTTTTTAGAGCACACAGTTCCCCAGGGCTTTCTCTAAGCTCTTCCAACCCCAATCTACAAAGGCCCAGCCAGAAGAGACAAGGCCCCATGAGATCACATAGTGTGTGTCAAGCCAAAACTGGAAGCCAGGCCTTGGGTTTCCCAGCCTAGAGCTGCCCTAGGCCAGGAGGGGCCCAAGTCCTCTGGGTAAGGTGCACTATCTTCCTCAAAAGTTCCCGGGGGGGGGGGGAGTGTTAGGATGGCTCAACGGGTTGAGTGCTCACCTTGCAGCCCTGGGATCCAAGGATTGAGTCCCAGCCCTGGCCCATGTGGACCCAAATCCTGAATTGGGTGTGCTTCCCATGTGGGAGGCCCCTGGCCCAGTTCCTGCCCTGTGTGGAATGAAACTTACGTCATAATGACATAACTATGGAGACTGCTCTGGGCTCTCCTCCTTCTCTCTCTGTCTCTCTGTCAAAACAATAAAATCTTAAAAAAAAAAAAAAAATTTCCTGGGCTTCCTTACCAGTGGCTCAGGCTGCCCTCACCCCAGGCTCCTGAGAGACCCTGGGTACAGACAATCCTGCTGAACTGTTCCGATGCCCTCTTGGTTGCTTCAACTCTCTGTGACCCTGGGCAGTTTTCTTTCAGTGTCTGGGTACTGGTCTCCATCTGCCAGGTGGGTAATGGTTCCTGCTCATGCATTACCCTCAGCCATTGGGAGAGTATTGGGGAGACAGTCTGAGGAGGACAGAGCGTCTCCCAGTGTCATGTGGCATCTCAGCACGGTCAGGCCTCTGGAGCCTGTTCCAGCACTGTCTCAGGGCAGCTCATTTAGGGAGAAGGAACAGAGCAGTTGCAAAGCTACGCGGACAAGAGCTGGGGCTTTGTCTCACCCCCCGCCCCCCTGCCCCTTCACCTTAAGCCTGACACATGGGCGAAGGAGTCAGAAGTCCTCATACACCCACACTTCTGAGAACTTAATAACATGCCAAGCACTGTGCTTGTCTCTTACTCTTCAAAGCCCATAAAATAGGCTAGTGGGGAAACTGAAGGTGGGAGAAGTTAGGTCACTCACTAGCCCAAGATCATTTGGTGAAGAACTGAGGATCTGAAAGTCCTACTAGATCTAACTCCAAAACCTGTATCCTCTCCACTACACGAGCAGAGCAGTGGCAGCTCACACAGCTCATCTGCAAGTCTCTGGGACTGCTTATCCCAGGAGGTCGAGACAAGTGGGAGGTAAGTTTATATATTATGTACAGTACAGAGAACACCAGCAACCCCCAAAGATGGAGGAGTTTTCCTACAGTGGCCACGAGGAGGCAGTATGTATCCACAAATCAGGAGCCTGGGGGTGGGGTGGGCAAGTGTTTATACTTTGCCTCAGGAAAGCTCTTTACTTAAAACTTCAGAAGATTTTATGACCAATATCTTTTAAATGTATCACCATTTAATTTTTTTAATACTTTTTCTCTCAGTTTGCTGATACACAGTGTAGCACAGAGGGGAAAACAAGTCATGCAGAGAATCTGAAGGAAGAACGTCTCAGGTAGAGGGAACAGCCATGGCAAAGGCCCAATTATGGAAACATGCCATGCACCTTAGAAGAACAGTAAAGCCATCAGGCTGTAGAGGAATGAATAACAGTAGGAGCAGGGGCCTTGAGGCCATTGGAAAGCTTGGGGCAGAGGAGTGCTTGATAAGCACTAGCTCGTTTTTTGGAAAGGATCGCTCAAGCTGCTGTGTTGAGACTAGACTGAGCAAGCCAGGAGGGTTGGGAGTCCAGTCAGAAAACCACTGCTGTAATCTGAGGTGACAGTGATTCAACATGGGGTGGTGAGAAGTGGTTGGATTCTAGATACATTTTTCAGATAACACCTATAGGATTTGCTGACAGCTGTGATGTGGGGTGTGAGAGAGAGAGGAGTCAGGGATGACTTCAAACTATTTGGCCTGAGAAGTGGGAAGAACAATTTGCCATTTACTGAGACAGGAAAGAGTGGGAAGAGCAGGCTTAGAGGGATGAAAATCTGTCCAGTAAATAGTTATACATGAGGGCTGGATATGTAACTTGGGGAACTGTTGACATATAATGGTATTAGAAGAATGGTGAGATCATGGGATGGGGGATGAATGAGAAGTCTGAGGACTGTGCTCAGGGCACTTCATCATCCTAAAGGTCAGGAAGCTGAGGACAGGCAGGAGTCGAGAGATTTTTAGAACCAGCGCTGAGGACTGACACTGCGGGGAAGTCCTGTGGGGTGAGGGTCTCTGGGGTTTTCATTCAGGTTTCCTTGAAGAGTGTGGGTGTCTTACTTGCCCTGACCCATCTGAGCCTCATGGGGCCCCAGGGCACAAGTCAGCTAAAGCCCAAGAGTATTCAGGCTCCAGGGCCAGGGGAGATCATGGATCTTGGCTGCCTCCTCCCCTTTAGCCATCTCTTAAACATGGGTGCTCCACAGGGCTCCATCATCTCTCCCTGAGCCACCTCATCCATCTGGAAGCCTTCAAATGCCACCCTGGGCTTAAAAGTTCTGCCCATAGCTCAGGCCCATGTCTTTCCCTGAATGTCCCACAAGCACCTCCAGTTTGGCATGTCCAACTGTCTCCTGGTGTGTCCACCACCTATCCAGCTTCCCTAGCCCTAACACTGGGACTCCCTTAGGAGTTCATCTTCCAGTGTCTTCCACCTGGGGTCAGAATCCAGGACATAATCAGCGGGCCTGGGGCCTGGGGAGGGCAGGAACACAGCCTTGCTGATGCTGCAGGGCTGTTCTAGGGGCCTGTTGTGAAGAATCCGCCTTATCAGGCAGCAGGGGTGTGGTTGGTCCCTAGAGGACTCAAAGGTTCAACTGCAGGTGTATTGGCCTCATATGTGTTCCCAGCCATACCTGGCTGAGCTGTGTTCTCTCTCAGCCTCTGACCCAGCCTCTGAGCCTCCAGCCCCACTCACCCTGGCCCTCCTACGCTTGGCTCCTGAGCACAGACCATGAGCTCTGGCAAGCTACCCTGCTCTCACCCTGGAATGCTGATGGCAGAACTGAAACCTGAAGCCCCTCACCCACTGAGCCTCTTTACCCCACTTTATAGACGAGGAGGCTGAGGCTCAAGAGATTCAATAAACTGCCAAAGCTTGAGGAAGGGCACTTGAATGTTTGGGGATTTGTTCATTTGTGGGTTTTGTTTTGTTTTTGAGTGTTTTATTATTTTATACCAGTATTTAATATACACATTTCACAATTTAAAAACTGAACAAAAACCAGTGGAGGTCATGTTGAAAAGGACTGGAATCCCTACTCTCTACCCCTTCCTGAGTCAGTCTCCCCAGGCCTCAGTTTCCTTGAATGTAAGATGGGTGTGATGACATGACATGAGCACCACAGGAGGGTGTAGAATAACAACAGCAAACACACTCTCTCCATGCCCTGCAGAGCTCATTTCCTCATCCCAGCAGCCCTGTGAGGTGGGGGCTGTAATGCTCCTGTGCTGGTGAGTGGCAGAGCTGCTGTTTGGATCCAGGCAGGCTAGTGCCGCCCCTGCAGCACACAGGAGGGCTGGGGTCATGTCTGTTCCCACTCCAGAGTCAGCACAGAGGTAGGTCAGGAGCCAAAGCCAGGTTACAGGCTCTGAGTGGGCACAGCCTCCTCCCACTGAGGGTGTCAGCACTGAGGTGGCTGTTCCCACATCTAGGACTGCAGGACCCCATCTGAGGCAGGCAACTGGGAGACCAGCCAACTAGGGTGCTGCCTGTGGGTGCCTGTCCCTTGGAGGCCCTGTGTTGGAGTGGGACAGCAGTCCGGATAGGGAGTAAAGGACCCTTCCCAAAGCCAGGACCACCAGGCTGAGGACTAAAGCCTTTATCTGCAAAGGCTTGGATGGCCCTGGCCTGGGGCTGGGAGTCATTCCTGTCACACCTCTGTCCCCATCCACAGCCTTAGCTGGGACAGGGCCTGGGGTAGGTAGGGAGTGGGATCATGACATGAGGCTTCAATGTGCTGGAAGAAGTTAAAGCTGAGGCACTCCCAGATACCAACAGATCCAAACCTCTTTGTACACATAGGAGAAACCAAGAATCAGAGAAGGGAAGGGTTTTATGCGGGTCACACAGCAGCTCATGCTGGACCTGGAACTGAGCAAATGAGAGAGAAGCCAGGGCTCCCTTGGCTCACACCCTAACCTGGCTCCCAGGGCTGCACTGATGTGTCTTCTGGGTCCAGCCAGGTAGTGCTTACAGGAGGGTATGTGTGTGTATGGAGAGAGAGAGAGGGAAGAGGAGCCAAGAGCAAAGACCCACAAAGTATCATGATGCCTGCCCCACCCCACCCTGCCTATTTCCCTTCTTCCTTCCTGCAATGGGGCCAGCCTCTCTCCTCCAGAGACCTCCCTCACCTTTGTACCTCTCCCCTAGGCCTGGCCTCAGTTCACCCTACCCCCACTTCTCTGACCTTGTCCTCTTCCACTCCAGCAGTGACCCCCCACATACCACCACCACCGCCACCACTGCTGCCATGTTCCTAACTCAGGACCTTTGCACTGGCTATTCCCTCAGCTTAGCATGCTCTTCCCCCAAGGGTCCACATGGCTCATTCCTTCCCCCTGTTCAGGTCTTTACTCACAGTCACCTCAGTGAGGCCTCTGTCTTCACACCCCCACACACTTCCTATTCCCCTTTCCTGCTTTTCCTCCTCGCCATATATCACTGACACACCACGTTTTACACAGAATGTCAGCTCCATGAGATAAGGACTTTCATGTATCTTCTTTGTGCCTATATCCTTGGCACTGGAATGCTGTCTGGCATGTGCAGGCTCTCAACCAATGTCGACCAAGGGAATGAAAGGGGTCTGTGCTGTGCACGGAAATGCTCTGTGACCAGAATCAGGGCTCATCTGAGCCCGGTGCAGATCTGTGGCAGAGCAGTGGACAACAGTTGGGTTCTGTACGGACCCACAGGCCACCTCCTGGGGACATGAGGAAGCCAGAAGGCTGAAGTGGTCACCGAGGGAAAGAGGAGGGGAGCAGCCAGAACCCTGGGGTTTCTATATGCCCCTCCCACTGTGACTGAGACCTGACAGTCACACTGAAACACCAGGAATGAGGAAGGCCACCCTCCTCGTGTTCACAGGGCCACTGAGGCTGAGAGATTTGTCCAGGCTCATGAAGGCAGCTGGCTGGAATGTCCAGCCGTGGGCCCTTCCCTGGTCTCTCTCAGGCCTGGTTCCCCTGACTCAGCTCCTCCCACTGTGGGATGTCAGGCATAGTCAAGCCTCTTGCTTCTCCCTGGACGCCCTGTAATCTCAGCAGGCGCTAACCTATCACTCTTCCCACCCCCCTTCTCATACGATAGCTATTTATTCTTCATCTTCATAAATATATGACCCCTGCAAACAAATATATATATCAGCTATATGTCATAAAGCACAGTCATATAACAACCCCACAATTTTTTCCCCAACTCCAGAACTAGAATATTAAAAACTTGCACTGCCCCCATGCTCCTCCCCATCTTACCGCCCATTCCTAATGCCTGTATCCCTGGAGGAACCACCCACCCCCACTTTTTATTTAAGTAGTTTTATCATATGTGTATGCCCAAAGAATATATTATTCCAAAGAATATATTATTTTTGCTTGTTTGTCAATGGAATAACTGGTGTCAAGTCTACTGAGCTGCTTTGTATGCCTCAAAAGTTTTTTCACGTTGTTGCAGGTAGCTGTTGTGCCTCAGTTTTCTTTTCAAGATTTATTTTATTGTTTTGACAGATAGACCAAGAGAGAAGGAGGGGAGGGGCAGAGCAGTCTCCATAGTTGTACATCATTAGTTTTTGACAGTTTCATTCCATACAAGGTCTGTGAAGGGCAGGAACCGGGGCCAGGGGCCTCCCACATGGGAAGCTCGCCCAATTCAGCATATGGGCCTGCACAGGCCAGGGCCGGGACTCAATCCTCAGACCCCAGGGCTGCAAGGTGAGTGCTCAACCTGCTGAGCCATCCCAGCTTCCCTCTTAGTTTTCACTGATGTACCAAATCTATTGTATGTGACTGTACTGCAATGTAGGTATCTATTTCCCTGTTGACGGACATTTGGGTTGATTCCAGTACCACCTGACCATCCACTTTGTGCCCCCTCTTTAACCAAGTCTCTCTCTTGAGGTGCCCACTGCGCACCTCCCAGCCACCTCCCAGCTCTGTGCCCAGATCCTGCGCACTGACCCTCCTCTCACTATTCCATGGCCCCAGCTGTATCCATACAGCCATGACTTCCCCAATCTGTCTTCAACTCCCTTCTGAGCTCCAAGACTATACAAAAGGTATCATTGTTTATTGAGCACATACTCTGTGCCAAGCACTATTCTCAGCATTCTATATATTTTATTTATTTGAATAGCACAGAAATACAAATAGTAGGCAACATTATTAAACCTATTTTACAAATGAGAAAACCAAGGCCCAGAGAAATTGAGTAATGCCTAAGACTACACACCTCTTGCCCTTCAAGTCCCATAGACAATTCAAGCTCAATATGTCCACAATATAACTATTCATCTTCCTCTCCAAACCAGTTCCTCACCCATGCTCTGCTCTCCATGGGGACATCTCCAATGCCCCAGGCCCAAACAAAAAACTGAAAGCCCTGATTCCTCCACATCCTCACTTACTCCTTCATCTAAGCCAAGCCCAAGTCCTGTCGGTTTTACCTCCTGGGTATTGAGCGAATCCCTCCTGTCTTCTCACACCCACCAGCACTGGCCTGTTAGGTGCCCTGCTGCTCCTCCTATATTATTGCCGCTCACCACGTTTCCTTACAAAACCCAGTCTCCCCCTTTTCCAGCAACCCGCACACAGCCGCTAATGTGGGCTTTCTAAAACTCATCTCACCACGTCCCCACCTCCAAAACAAAGCCCCGCCTCCTCTGCCCCGTCCCCTCACACTGTCACGTGTGGCACCCAGCCCCAGAAAGGAAACCCCCAGCCCCTACTTTGTCTCCTCCTCTGGGAACCCATCCCTGGCCTTGGCTGTGAACCCCTATGAGCCCCCCAGCCTCTGAGCAGCCCCCTCTCCACCACTTGGCTCTTTTCTCCCGTCCTCATTAGACTGCTCTTCTCACAGGCAGAGGCTCAGCCTCACCCACTGCAGCAGCTCCAGTGCCCAGGCAGGCTCTGCACACAGGAGCGGCCCAGTAACTGTTGAAAGGAAAGCCGCACAGCAGTGACAGGAACCATGGGGTACGCTGCCTTCTGAGTCTCAGGAAGCAAGATGATTCCTACCTGGCCTCAGAGTCATGGACCCTGGCTGCCCCACCCCCACCCAGCCTCTGGGCCTATCCCCCTGGACCCCATGAGGCCATTTCCTGTCTCTACGCCCCTTGGAAGGGTTCCCCTCTCTGCATCTTCCTTTAACTCTGGAATTCCTTCATTCGGGAAGGAAGAGCCCGACCCCTCACCTGCTTTCAGTCTGCATCAGACACTTTTGAGAGTGAGGGGTAATTTTGCCTCCAAGGGAGAGAAAATTCATTCTTGGAAGGGAGAGATGAAAAAAGATCTTACTATTTTTACATGAAGTACAGATATACATAAAATACATAAACAAATACAGAATATCTGTGGTATTAAAATATGTAATTAAGAAAAAAATATCCAAAAGACTTCAGGGGATGGGGGACAATAATGTGAAAAAGTGTTGAGAGACTCTGATCTACATGATTGGGCCTTGTCTTGGTCCAAGGACCGACCAAAACTGAGAGACGGCGCTGAGACCTAGCACAGGGCAGCTCAAGGTGTCCTCAGAGCTGGCCTCCCACCAGCAAGCTGTTGTACTTTGCCCCAACCATCCCTTTCCTGCCCTCTGCCTGAAAGTCTACCTTTCTGTGTCTGGCATCTCTTGATGTCCCCCTGTTCCTCCTGGGCTGCAGGGTGGCCCTTCCCTGTTTCCCCCCAAGGGGTGCCCAGCTCCCCAGGCTAGGAGGAGCCGGAGGCCTCTTAGCTCCCTGCTCCACCCTTGGGCCACCTCATCTTCCTGGAGCTCCTAGAAGAATCCAGGAGGGAAGTCCAACCACAGGAGGCACCCAGGAAGTGGGGGTACCACTGTGGGACAAGGCTCTCTTTATTGGGGTGAGGCTGGGGGGATCACAAACAATCTTAACTTAGAATTGCTCTATGCAGATGGAGTCACTTAAGGGCGGGACAGGCTGGACTGAAAGTCTGTTGGGGGGAGACACCGAGACAGGGGTAAGGGAAGAGGCCATGGTTTGGCGAGGCACCATCTTGGGCAATGTGGGTATTTTGCGTTCTTCACACTCCATGGGGTTCTCTGATACCTGGGGCTCCTGTGGGATGGTGGAGCCAACGAAGACCACGTAAATGATGCCTCCTAAGTAGGCACCCAGGGGTGGTGCCACCACTGGCACCCACCACCAGTCCTTGGCGCTGCAGGCAAGAGGCAGAGGCCTGGTGAGGGTGCTGATGCATCTAACTCTGGCCAAGATGGGGAGTAGGGCCTGAAAGTGGAGGAGGGACCCCCATCCTAGTCCAGCAGTCACCCCGGAGCCTTCACCCTGACTCAGGGAGAGGGACTGACCTGGGGCAGGATTTCCACTCAGTCCAGGAGCAGGCATTGCAGCAGTGCTGGGCTGGGGGAAGGTCGGGACCCACCTGGGAGCTCTGCAGGTTCTCCTGTGCTGTTCTCACATCTGCCCACCCCTCCACATGCAGGGAGCCCACAGAAAACTTGCAGGAGTGGTCTGGGCAGGGCAGTACCTGAAGACCTGTGTGCCCCAGCCAGCAATGAAGGTGAAGAAGCGGGGAGGCAGGTCCCGGGAGGGGTTGATAGCGTATCCTGAGTTCATGCCCAGGGACACTCCAATGATGACGATAAGGATACCGATCACCAGGGCCTGTGTGCCTTGCAGTGCTGGGTTGTTCTTCTTGTCCGTGATGGCGAAGAGACACAGCTGGAGCAGTCCTGTAACTAACATCTGGGGAGCAGATGCCATGGCTGCCACCCGGGACCCCCAGCCCAACCCCCCTGGCAGAGAAATGTCTTGGTGCAGTTCCTATCTAGAGTTCTTGTCCTCCCTCTGGTGAGGGGCCGCCTGCTGGCCCCTTCCGGAGGTGGGGAGGGTCTGAGGAAGGGAGCCCACCCTGGACCACTGACCTCATCCAGAAAGCCCCTCCACAGTGTCATGTGCTCAGGCAGGTAGGTGGCAAAAATATTAGCGGTGGCTATGGGGCCAGTCACTGTCAGGTGTCCGCCTGAGTAGTTCATAATGGCTGCTGTGGAGACACAGATTGAGTGTGAGCCTTCCCCTAGCTCAACCCCACTGCAGTCTCAGGAAGAAGGTTGTAGGATGAAGGTGTGGGGAGCTTTTCTCTCCCAGACATGTTCACAGGCCAGGACACTGAGGTCAGATCTGCCCACATTTCAGAGGAGGGGGCTGGGGCCAGAAGCCGACAGGAAACTCACTGTAGAAGAGGCCGTAGATGGTGGCAGCAGCCAGGAAGGAACCCAGGAACTGACCCATCACATACACAGGAAACTTCTTCCAGGACAGGTGGCCTAGCGCACAATTGGTGAAGGTCACGGCCGCGTTCATGTGGGCCCCTGCGGGGAGGGCAAGTGGGTAGAGAGAGTGAGAGCAGAAACCAACAACAATAATAATATTAAGAGCAATAAGGCAAGCATTCATGGAGTGCTCTCTCATTTAAGTCTCCTAAAGACCCCCCAGGGCAGGGACTACCACCTCCATTTCACCATTAAGGAAGGTGAAGGGTAAAAATGCTAACCAGCTTGCCCGAGTTGAGCCAGCTAGGAAAAATGGTGGGTCAAGGGGGCTCATGAAGCGTCTGGGTGAGACATTCAGAGGAAGAGGGTTTAGGGTCGTCTCCCTCCCAAGTACCCAGTAAGGGTAAGGTGCTGGCTGGAGGGGGGACAGGAAGAGCCTGCAGGGGACTCCCCCGCCTTGCTGGTCAGGCAGGGCCAGGCTCACTCACCAGAGATTTTCCCTGCCAAGTGCACGCCCATGGTGACTCCGAAGCCAAAACCCAAGTTGACACCGAGGAAGCTCCCAAGTTTATCGCCTAGAACCATATGGGCCACGGAGCCAAGGCCAAACACCTGTGAAGGAAGGCCTCTGAGGGGACTTGCTGCCCAGAAGCCCAAACCTTAGAGGAGGGCTCGGAGCTCAGTTCAGGCTCCTCAGCCTCTCCCTGGGCCTCCCCACATTGCCCTTGGAGACCCTGTTCATGCCCTCTTCCTCCAGAGACGTCCCTCCTCATGACCTCTCCCTATTTGCCTCTGTCAAGGCCTCTAAGACCTGACCACTGAGAGCATTTGGGAAGGGGGGGCAGTGTAAAAGTGCCATGGTGGGGCAGCAGAGTCAGGGATTCTTATGGACACATCCAGGCCCATAGGAAGTTCAAGGGAGGGGCAGAGCTTCAAAGAGGGCATGACTGGGGTGGACTGAACTCCTCAGAGCACTTCACACTTCAGCCTAGCCCAGAGGAAGTTTCTTCAAGGGCTCTCCAGACTTTATGCCTGAACTCTGCCATGGTTCTCACGCAACTCCCACACACATCAGCCCCAGAAGCTAGTGAGGTTCTGTCTTGCCCTTGGCAATATTTCCATTGCCGTCGGGCATTATTCCTGAACTTCTAGCTCTTTTCCATCCCTGATTGCTGATCTCTTCAGGTGATACCTCCACTGACCCTTTTCTCAGGGAGATTAGAGGCCTGATGCCTCCTTCAACCGCCTTCCTATACCTGCCTTCAGCTCTGATACCTGCCCCAGCCCATCCCTCCCTCTGCAGAGGCCTCTCTCTTGCCTATATCTACCATCCTCCCTTGATTGGCTCCTACAGACATGGGTCTCTTCCTGAAAGTAAACCTTCCCACCTCAGCCCAGCCTCCCTGTCTGGCTGTGGACTTAGACATCCTCTCCCTGTGTCAGTCAGGTTCCAGGGAAGAGCCCACTGGCTGGCTCATTTATCCCTCTCCGTCTCCCTCCTCCATCTGGTTTCTGCTTCCACATGTCTCAGACACTAAAGCACTCTCATCGCCAAGGACCCCAGCCTCCTGATTTCCCAAAGGCCCCTTCAGACATTGTCTTACTTGACTTCACTGACATTGACTCTCTTAAGGACTCTGTGCTCCTGGAAAATCCCTCCTCTTAGCCTCTGTGACACTCTCTCCTGGTTTGCCTCTTACCTCTGTAGCCTCTTCCTCTCTCCAGTTCCTTCCCACATCTTTTGTCCTTCATCTGCCTCGTGAATTCCAATGATCCCAGGGCTTCATCCCTGGCCCTTTCACACCTCACCCCAGTCACTAGTCCTAGGTCTTCTTGCCCCATCGATGGCTTCAGATATGCCTGCTGCACTAAAATTCTAAAAGCCTCCATCTGGGAGCCTGATCTCTAGTTCCAGATGCCCCCTGGCAGTCTGAGGCTACAGGAATCTCAGGCTCTGTGTTGAAAGTTTGCCATCTCTCAGGAAATGTGATCCTCATCCTATGCTCCCCAGCCCAGTTGACCAAGCCAGAAACTTGGATGTCACAAATGAGAGCTTCCACTCCCGCCTTCCTACACCCAAACATCTCTACTTACATTCTTCATAGATTTTTCTCAGCCTCCTCCTTGCAGCCAGAATGACTTTTCTAATCCAAAAATCTGATCATGTCTGCCCTTCATTCAAACAGTCACCGGCTCCCCTCTATTTCTAGGATAAAGTCCAAACTCACCATTTAAGGCCCTTTATCATTTCTGCCTCTCAGTTTCATGTCTGCTCCAGTGTTCTTTGTGCTCAGCAATAGTATTACTGCTGAATAATAACCATTTGTTGAGCACTTCCTATATGCCAGGTACTGGTAAGCATGTTATATCTATCTCCTCCCTCAACCCTCACACCAATGTATGCACTGGGTACTATTAGTCTCCAGCATTTGACAGATGGGCAATCTGAAGCTTGTCCAGGCCAGGATTTGCATCTAGGCAGTCATCTCAGCCAGACAGCCTGGAACCAAACACCCACACTGTTCCCTGCATGCCTTGCTTGCTTATGCCTCCATATGTTTGCATGTGCTGATCCCTCTGTCTGGAATACCTGATCCTAGATACTCTACAGCCACATTCAGATGCCATCTGCTTTCAAAAGTTCATGTATTTGAACATGTCTCTGAGAGACCTCTACATGTCCAGACTGCTGGAAATCAGAGTCTAGATCTGTGTCATCCAATATGATGGTTACTATGTACTTGAAATGTGGCTAGTCCTAATTGAGATATGTAAATGTAAACTACATACCAGATTTCAAAGACATAATACGAAAGGGAGAATGTAGAATCTTATTAATAATTTTATATTTACTACCTGTTGAGCTGGTAATATTTTAGACATGTGGGTTAAACATAATTATTATATGTGCTGCCAAAACAAGCACAAAATGTAACAATTAAATTTCAGCAATTATTTTTTTAATGTGGCTACAAAAAAAAAAAAAAAAATTTAGGGGAAGCCAGATGGCTCAGTGGGTTAAGCGCTCACTTTGCAGCACCAGGGACCGAGGATCGAGTCCCGGCCCCGGCCCGTGTGGACCCATGTGCTGAACTGGGGAGCTCCCCCAGTTCAGTTCTCTCTCTGTCTCTGTCTCTGTATCGCTCTCTCTCTCTCTCTCTCTCTCTCTCTCTCTCTCTCGTCAAAACAATAAAAAAAAATTTTTTTTAAGATTTATTTTATTGTTTTTGACAGAGAGAGACAAGAGACAGAGAGAAGGGGAAGGACCCAGAGGACTCTCCATAGTTGTACGTCATTAGTTTTCAGCATGATTTCATTCCACACAGGTGGGTGGGGGCCGTGCAGGGCAATAACTAGGCTGGGGGCCTTCTGCATGGGAAGCACACTCCAGTTCAGAATATGGGTCCACACAGGCCAGGGCCTGGACTCGATTCTCGGATCCCCAGAACTGCAAAGCGAGCGCTTAACCCACTGAGCCATCCCGGCTTCCCTGAAAATTTTAAATTACATATATGGTTCACATTGTATCTCCCTTGAACAGTTCAGTTTTCAAGTTTTTGAAAAAGAAAACCTGAAAAATTGTGGCCCTGAGGGCTACCTCTGAAGCCATCGTGGAGGATGGAGGCAGGTGAGAGGATGCAGTGAGAAGGTTCCTAAGGGCTGAACCTAGAGCCCTGCATCAGCCCTCATGGGTGGGTGTCAGAAACCCCAGCTGAAGTAGGTGTTGAAATGAGAAAGGAACAAAGAGTTGGAAAGCATCCCTTTGTATGTGACAATGCAGAGGTCATTAGTAATGTGGTGATTACTATGTCATCAGGCCATAGGGACAAAAGTCTCATCCTAGAGCCAGCAAGGTTAGTAGGTGGTGAGGAAGTGGTGAAGGGTACCAGTGTCAACATCTCTTTGAGAACCAGCCAGAGAAGGGAGGGAGAAAGAACATGATAAATAAAGGGGCTCACAGGATGAAGGGAGGGATATTTTGTTCTGTGTCATGTTAAGTAGAGAGACTTTGGTATGTTAAGAGAGCGAGAGAGAGATGCTGAAAATAAAGGCGAGAGAAAAGGACAGAGCGAAAGTACCTCAGTGGACTGGAAAGCACAGGAGTGGAGGGTCGTCCACGAAGGAGGGGCGATGGGCCGATGCACAGGTAGGTGAGGTCTGGTAGCGAGAGGGAAAGGCAGGTGGGGAGCCAGACGCAGAAAGCCCACCTGGTGCTTCTCTCTGTTAAGCTGATGAGCAAGCCATTTGCTGATAAAAACAAAAACAGGCAGAGCCCAGAGCAGCTTTGGAGAAGTCAGTAAAAAGTCAAACAATTCAGATAGAGTAAAGGAAAGGCAGTGAGCCAGGCCCACTGTGCGCCTCAAGAGCCTCAGGACAGGAGCACAGGGGCCCAGAGGAGGGCTGGCTCAGGGCCAAGGGCAGGATGAGGCAGGAGAGGACAGGAACAGATGGGGCATGGCGGTGGGTCAGGAGGTACAGGGAATGAAACTGGCAGTGAGGGTCTAAAGACCAAGGGTCCCCGTTTCCGAGTCGGAGCTCAGAGCTATTTGCTAAACATAATGAGTGAGTGAATAAACCCCACATCATCTCCTGTGTCAGGGACTGGCGGCCATGGACCCCGTCCAGCACACGTTCTGTTTGGATAACTCGGTTTTGACCACCAGAAGTTTCAGCAGCTTTGTCTTGAGAAATCAGAAGCTGGGTGACTCTGGCTGGCACCCCACGCTGCGTGGCAACAGGCAGCTGGAGTCGTGGCCGCTACGTCCTTGCACAAGTCCTGCCACAGGCCCCACCACTCTGAGTTGTTCTCTCTGGCCCTGGGGCTTGTGAGTTTGGAACCCCTACCCTGTGGTTCACATCTACAATTGGTTTTCCAGAGCCAGGAAGGACCAGCTCCTCCCTATCCTGGTTAGTGAATGTGGCCCAGACTGTCCAAGTCCCTCCAACAGCCACAAGGTCAGCCCTGAGGACAGCACCCTCAGAGACTGCAGAGTGGAAATGAGTAAAACAGTCCATTTCCCTCATTCTGGCTGCAGTAAATGGGACCCAAGGTCACACTTGCTTTTCTGGTCAAACCTTCACCTCAATGACTCACTGAGCTTCCTATCCACTTGGCACAGGCCCAACAACTAAAACTAACAACACAGTGTCCTATATGAGCTTAAACTTCCCAAAGTTCTTTTACAGGTGTTACTTCCTTTCAGTCCTCACAGCAAATGTGAGTGGCAAATGTTTCTGCTCCCACTTTGCAGACGGGGAAACCAAGGCCTGGAGAGTGGTCTTGAGCTACCCAAAGCCTGAAAGTGAGGACTTTACCTCAGCTGGGGGAGAGTTAACAAGCCAAGGTGTTAGAAATCCTACCATAGCCAAGCTATCGGACAGAGCATAGAGCAAAGAGACGAAGAGTCAAGACTGTAATATTGGAATTAATATTGGAATTAAGACTGGATTGGAATTAATCTTAAATTAAAATGTGAACTTGTGCAAGTGACACTCTCATGGGGCCCCAGTTTCCATATTTGAGAAATGGGGGTAATAATAGAGCCTTCCTCATAGGCCTGTTGTATTTGGGAAGGTGTTGCATGCAAGGGGCTTAGCATCAGTGCCGGGTATGCAGTAGGTGCTCAATAATAATCTCAATAAAAGGGAAAGAAAGATGGACGGACATGGGCAGGCTCCGTGTTTTCCCTAAGAGTTCTCCAAGGAGGCTCCCTCCTGCCTCCAAGGTTCCAAGGTTTAACAGCCCTCACGGGACTGGAATGTTTTGTCATAAATGAGTTACTTTGCCCTGGATTCAGGTGGAACAGAATCCAGTGCTGTCTTCACAGCTCAGAAGCCAAGCAGGGGGGCAGATAATGGGGGAGGGGAAGAAGATGGGAGGAAAGGAGGGGAAAGCAACTGAGAGCACTTGTCATAATGACCAGAGACCAACACATGTGTCCTACATGTTCATGGGATGTTGGGCTTTTGGCTTTCTTCACACAAATCTGCCAGCTCGATGTTCGTGTCATTGTTTACCAACAAGAAAGCTGAAGTTCTGAAGTTAGAATACTTGTGGAATATCACCCAGCCGGACCTAGCAGAGCCAGAGTTCAAATCCATCTCCCATGAAGGCCTCATTCAGCACACTTCATAACTGAAATGACAGGCTATGAGCCATGGAAAAATCTGCCCAAGGCCAGATAGTGACTCAGTGGCAGGATCAGGATGAGAACCCAGGTGTTCAGGGTCCCCTGGGCTCTGGGAGCCCCATCATTTCCTACCCTGTGGCTCAATGCACACACACTCACACACACAGTCTCCCTTTCCCCCACTTCCTCTGGCGTGCTCCTGACCGTCTTGGCTTCCCTTCTCAGAGGCTCCCCCTTCTTTTCATGGACCTGGGCCCTCTATAAGGTGCAAACAAGCATGGCTACAGCTTAAGGGCAGAGGCTGGCTTGGGGAAGTAGCATGGCTGAAGCAGGTGGAGAGGGGGAGTTTCCAAGAAACCTCATCTCCCACTTGCGGTCTGGTTTCTGTCCTATCATCCACTAAAAGAGCACTTGCCAAGGTCCCCAGTGACCATGCCTTGAAACCCTACAGACCCTTGTCAGTGCTCACCTTCTCTGGCCTGTCTGCAGCCTCCTACACTGCTGACCACTCCCACCTGTGGACCTCCCACACACACCTCTGTAACCTGGTCTCCAGCCCATACTTCTCAAGACTCTCTGTGTGCCCCTCTTCATTCTCCAGGGTTCTGTCCTCAACTTATTTTCTCTTTCTATACACTCACTGGACAGTTTTTATAACTACCATCCACATTCTGATGAACTCTAACTCTACTTCCAGCCAAGCCACTCCCTTGAGTTCCAGACCTCTATAACCAACAACCTCCCAGGTTTCTCCCCTAGCACCTCACCTGACCACGTCCAAGCTGAACTCACCTCGTGCCCTGTCCTGGGCCCGGGGCTCAGAGTGGCTTCCTCCGTGCTTAACCCACATCTGTGACTTGCAAAGTCTCCTTGATTCCATCTTCTACGACTGCCTCAAAGGTGTGTTGTCTTCTCCATCCCTCACCAGTCACCACCCCCTCTCTATTCTAGGTCATTGCAACAGTCTCTTAACTTGTTCCCCTTCCTCCAGCCCTGCTCATTCTGCTGAGGTTCCACACTGTACCCAGAATTTCCTTCAAAAATCCAAATCTGACCACATCATTCCCCTGCTTGAAAGCCTTTAGTGTTTCCATATTGCCCTCAGCATTAATTCTCAAAGCCTGACATTCAACGTCCTCTCCAATCTCTTTCCACTTGGTTTCCCTTCTCCCCACTTCCAGCCATGTCTTCTGATACTCCCTAGCCCATGGTTTTGTTCTGCGCCCCCACCCCCACCCCACCCCAGCTACTGTGAGCCTTTTCTCTAAAAAAAAAAGACGATGGTGGAAACAGATCTCCCCTTACTTTCTTATGCTTCACCCTGGGCTCTTGGCTCAGAGGTCAGCGAATACACAATGTAACCCAGGGGTTCAGCAGTGGGAAGGTCAATGAATAGCCCTTACTGAGCCCCAGCCTCCTGAAGTTTTGGGGTTCTTGCCCATTCCTCAGAGCTCACCTACCCTGTGCCACCCACCCACTCACCATCATGACATACGTGCTCATGAACTCAGCCAGGAACTCTCGCACCATTTCCTTCTGCAGTATTGCTCGTGCCTTTATTATTCCAGGTGACGAGACCATCCTGGAATTGTAGGTGGACCTGAAACGGGAGCCCAAGCCCCTAGGAAGAAGTGAGACTGAAGTGCACTTGCTGCCCATGCGCCCCTCGGCTCCTGGATGAGTTAATGGGTAACCCAGTGGCCATTCCACACACACCTCCCCTTGGCTAGGGCTGCTGGGATGCCTGAGAGCGTCAGGGACATGGGGGGTAGATGGCCAGGCCATATGCCCTTCTTCCTTCTGGTGGGGACTGGACCAGTGGGAAGGGCACACCAATGAGGCCACTTTGCAGAGAGCAGTTGGGGATCTGATGAATGCCATCTGTGGTGCCAATGAGCTTTGCAGGAGAAGCAGGTGGGAAAGAGCAGGCAGGAGAGTGGAGCTCAGTTGTCTGCCTGCCTATCTGCAGGGTTCAGATCTCTGGGGACACAGTCAAGACATCAGGCAGGATCTGACAATGGCAAGGCAGTCTGCAAACAGCACAGGCTGGGGCAATGTCTGCTTCTGGGCCCTATAAACAGCACTGAGGCCTGAAATATGTACTGGGTTCTGCCAAAGATGAAGGGGTCTGCAAAGGACCACAGGCTCTACAACCAGGTCACACAAGTGTTTATAAATGAATGAGAGAGGGAGACAGGGAGAGAGAGAAAGAGAGACTAGATCTTACTCCCTGGTGTATTCTCAGTGCCCAGCACAATGCCAGGCACATAGTAGGTGTGTAGTATACGAGAGCTGTCCAGCCATGAAAGTATCCAGCCATGTAACCATTCTCCTTATATTGACAATGGCTGGACTTTTTCCTGACAGTTCTCGTATGTTGTGACTGAATGAAAACTGGGAAATTCATCTGTCTTACTTTTCACTAGAGCCATAGAACTTTCTACAGTGCTTGGCACATGGTAGATGCTTGATAAATTATTATTTAATAAATGCATGATTGAATGGGTAGATGAAAAAGTGGGTTACAGGCTCCCACGTCTGTTGGGGGAGGTGTATGGAACTTGAGTTTGAAGAAGGAGATGGGGTCCAGAGGCTTAAGAGGAGGAGGAGGGGGACAGATAGCTCTAAGTGTGGCCTTAGAGCTGACAGCAGGCACTCACTGCCCAACCCTGCTCAAGACAGCACCATCACGCCCCACCCACACGCGGCTTCCTAAACCTCCCCAGCCTCATAGCAGCGAAGAGTAAGCAGAGGGAGTGAGAACTCTACGCCAGGCAGAGATAAAACACCTTTTACTTGCTGACTGAGACCCTGTGCTCTTATCTCACCAGCCCAGTCCTTGCTCTGTCCTTACCCCAGGGAAACAAGCCCAGGGCTGTGCGTATGGCGGGAGGTAGCACTGCCTGCATGAACCCCTGGCGGGCGCTATCCATGTCCAGCTCCCATGCAGCATCATGTAGGGGGTCCCCTGTGCCCCCACGACCAGCTTCGGCATACGAGCAGCTGGAGGCAAGCAGGGGCCCAAGGACAGTCCTGAGAAGGTGCCAGGGAGGCAGAGGGGAGGTGAACGGAGCAGGAAGTCAAGGACACCAAGGGAATCTGGAACCATGGGCCCTTCCTCTTCACTGCATAGCAGGCAGAACACAGTAAACAACAAATCCCCACCGAACAGCCACTGAACCAAAGATATTTTTGAATGCCTACTTTGCCTACTATGTTCAGGCACTCTAGTAAAGAACATTGGCATCATCCCTATTCTTTGAAAGGAAAACCATTAATTAAAAAATTACTAGAGTGTGTGAGGAGTGTTGCCACAGGTAAAGAGTACCGTGGGATCACAGGGAGGAAGCAAATGACCTAGAGGAGGGTGTAGGAGGCTCTCCCGGAGGAGGAGGCAATTCAGTCAAGAATAGAAACCTGTCTGGGTGGTGAACACATAATGCAATGTAGAGACAATGTAATTGATATCAATCAATGCCACCCCAATACATTTAACAATTAAAAACAAAAGACTAGAAAGCTAGCCTGGTGAAGGAGCAAAGGTGTACGGGAAGTTCCAGGCATTGGAATGACATGGGCAAAGTTTTGCAGCTGAGACAGTGTGTGGCATGTAGAGGAATTCTGCAGCGATGGGCTGGCCAGAGAGAGGAGTGAAAGTAGCATGAGATGGGCAGAGAGGAGCACAGGCAGAAGGCCTCATAGCCTATGTTAGGGAGTATGAACTCAACCCAGAGAGCAGGTGGCTAGAAGGAGGGTGTAAGCAGCAGAACTGTCTCTTCTATGGAGGCTGGGATGAGGGAGCAGGCGTGGAGGCATGATGAACAATCAAGAAACTTCTGCCAGAGACAGGCTGAGAGGTCATGACAGCCTGAGCCAGGAAGCTGCCGTGGAGATGGCTAAAGACAGTCAAACTGACAGACTGTGGTGTTTGATTAGAGAGGAGAAGAGGAGAATGGAAAGTGGTGACCCCAGATTCTGGCTAGAGCAGCAGCAGAATGACACACGAGGCACAGGAGAGACGCTGCAGGCTTAGGCAGGAAGATGAGAGGATTCCACTAGGCACCTAGGTGGAGATGACCAGTAAGGAGGCAGCTGATTGGGTGGCCTTGTTTAGAGACACACATCTGGAGGTTACCAAATCATAGGTGGCCATTTCATCCATGGGCATAGATGAGATAGCTCAAGGGGAGGGTGTAGAATGAGAAAAGGGTATCCAAGAGAACTAACCTACAAAGATACTAAGAGTAAACCAGATAATTACCTAAGTAATATATGCTAACCAAGGAACTAAATAGCGAACAACTCACCAACCAACCCTTCAGCTAACTAATCAATTTGGCAGCTTAATCAACTAACTGACTCTCCTATTAGCGAATTCATTTAATTATCTAATCAGCTAACCAACAGTAAACTACCTCAAGCCTGCTGCTAACCAACATGTATTCATTCAATTTGCATTTACTGAGCATCTACTTAAGAGTCAGGCACCAGGGATACAAAGTAAAATCTCAGCCCCCACGCTTGGATTGTTTCATCTAGTGAGCAAAATGGATCATGGCAGCACTATCAGAGGTAAGAAGCCTTGGGTGGGAGGTGAGGCCTGAACAGACTTCTGAAGAGTGGGCAGATGGTGGCCTAAGTGGCCATGAGGAAGTAGTGTGGTAGTAGAAAGAATGCTGAGAGTGAGTTCACTCTAGATATTTTAGGAGATTGGTAACTAGTTGTGAGTCATGAAGGAGACAGAAGTGTCAAGAACAAGGTCATGACTTCTGGCTTGAGACACAGAGAAGGGGATCCTCGACTGAGCTGAGCCCACAGGGAGATCAGTGGGTTTGGGGGAGTGGAAGAGGCTGTTTTCAACTGGGGCTGAGTTGCCTATGGGACACCAGGGGGTCTTTGGATATAGGGTCTAATGCCCGGGAAAGAGTCCTGGACTGGAGACAGCAATGTCATCAGCACAGAGGAGAAACCATTCGTTCTCTGTATCCAAGCATACACTGATATTCCTGCTCACGTGGAGCTGACAGGCAGCGATGAAATGCAACAAGCAAGTACACTTGTATGTTAGAGCCAGTGTGTCCTATGGGGAAAGACAGAGCAAGGAAAAGGAGGTGGGATATGATTTTAAATAGGGCAGTCAGAGTAAGTAAGCCTCACTGAGAAGGTACCATTTGAGTAAAGACACAAAGGAGGTGAGGGAGTGAGCCATGTGGACAACTGCAGCAAGAGTGTTTCATGCAGAGGGAAGTCACTGAAGGACTCTGCGTTTCTGAAGGAAAGGCAGGGAGGTCAGTGTGCCTGGAGCGGGGAGAGTTGGGGTGAGGTGAAGGGAGGTCAGAGAGGAAACAGGGACTAGGTAGACAGGGCTTGGCCATCGCAAGGACTTTGGCTTATTTCATCCCAAAGAGACCTGAGCCCGAGAAGATGAGAGATACTGAGTTTAGTTCAATTGAGCATCACCTACATGAGGGCAGTTGGAACCCACTGACCAACCCCTTGACCCTCATTCAGGTTTTTCTGAGCCTCCCCTTACCCCAGGGCCCAGCCTGTGCTTGGCTATCGGCACAGGTCTGAGAGATCCTTCTTCTGGGCCCCAAGAGCTAGCGGGAGGTGAGGGGAAGGGGTCTGGGGAGATCAGCTGCCATGAGGGAGAGGCTGAGAGTGGACAGGGAGGGCACTGGGTGTGCTGGGTCAGGGATGGGAGGCTGGCATGGGGGAATGGGTGGGTGCTTACCGCCTCTTCCGGCTTGCTTGAGTCATATTCTGTCTGAGATATTTAGATGCTGTGGAGCCAAAGAGAAATCACTAGGGCTGTGGGGCACAGAATTTGGCCCCACATTCTCATTAGACCTCAGCCCCACAGGAGATAAGCCACAGGGACAGCTCTTGCCAGTTTGAGTGGCTCAGTCTAGCCAAGCTGGAAGGAGGTGTGGCTGGATGTGCTCCAACCAATGGGAAGAGGTCCTGAAGTCCCACCTCCTCTACTCATGCTGGCTTCAGGACCCCTGACCTCTGGACCAGACCCTTCAGAGTTCCTCCTGACCTTCCCAAGTCTGCATCCCAGCTTTGGACAGTGGGCAAGCCCACAGACTATTATTGCCTTTAGTCTATCTAACCTCAAACCCTCTTGCTGCTGACTTAAACTGTGACTTTCCAGGGCCTCTTCCTGGCACACATATGCACACACACACACATGATGAGGTCCTAAAAATTCATTTAGTTCATATCCCCCTCAGAACAAAGTCTACACTTTTCACCATTCCTGAAAATTGCCCCTGGTATTCTCATTTTCCTCACAAATGATACCACAGACGAAACCCTTGAGTTTCCCATGCTGCGATTTCCCTTTAGCTTCCAGCCCAGTTCGCTCTAGCTGCAGCCCAGGTTCACATCCCTAGCGCTGATTGCAGAAACTCCTGGAGGCAGGGCAAGGGGACTCCGGGGGAAGAAACCACTGCAGCAAAGCCAGCCATGGACTCATCTCTCTGATCGGCATCCCTTCTGCTTTGGTCCAGTGTCACTGGTCTCCACACTCTCTCTCATCTCACCCCACACTCTGCTGACAGGCCAGCCCAACACAACCTCCCAATCTCTGGCCCTTCCTGCTACTCAGGACTAAACCAGAACTGATATCCAGGCCTTCACCTCCCAGCTGCGGTTCCTTTCCTAGGCAGTCCCATGGTCACCTCCTCCCCGATATGGTCCTTGGGGAGTGGCAGTCCTCCCAGGGAGGCCCCTGGTCCCAGCGCTGCCTGGAGCCGGACTCACTCTGCTGAAGTGCCTTGTTTCTCAGCGTCTGCCTTGGGGGCTTCTCGGTTACAGCAGATCTCTGTCTTGTTCCTCCATGGGTGTCCAGGTTCTGGCTGCTCCCCTAGTGGGGACTCTGCTGTCCCTGTGTCCCCAGTCCTAAGCCCGCCTCTTGGCCTTCCTTGGGGCGTCTCTGTGTGCTGTTCTGCTCTGTTCCTCCAGGGGAGAGGTCAGTGGGGCAGGGGTTTGGCCCGTGCTACTTAAGCCAAGTCCAAATGCACTGCCCAAAATAGCATCCCTTCTCCTGCCAGCAGCGCCACGGAGACCAGGTTCTGAGCCGCTCTTGTGAGGTCAGAGGTAGAGCTCCAGGTGGGCACTGGGCCTCATGGTTCCAGAGCAAGGACCTGTGCTCTAAGCCAGGTGTCCAGGCCTGAGCCAGAGGAAGCCCTCCCAGGCCCCAGCTCCCGGGGAGGCTCCTGAGGCTCCCGAGCTCCTGGCTGTGGGGAGAGCTACCTAGAATGGGGGCAGGAAAGTTCTGAAGATCAGCAGCCAGCTGGAGGAGTTGGGGAGACCCCAATTCAGTCCTCAGGGAGCCCCCATTCTGAAGGAGGAAGAGGAGACTCCAGCCCTGGACATCCCCAGTCTGAGAGGAAGGAAAGCACATAAGCTGTATTTGCAGGGAAACTCCAGTCTGAGAGGGGAGGTAGAAAGCCAAGCCTGGTCCTCTGGGGGGATCCCAGTCTGGGGTGAAGAATGAGCCTGGATCTTGTTCCCAGGGAGCCCCCATCTGAACAACAGAGGGGGGAACCGAGGCCCTATCCTTGAAAACACTTCCCTTGGGTATGGCAATACAGGCTTCTAGGAGAAAACCAAAGTGTGGGGTTCTGACCCAGGGCTGCAGGAGCCCAGTGACTGGGGTGGGGTCAGGAGCACCTGCCATCTGAGGGGCTTCTGGAGCTGGGACACAGTTGGGCCTCCAAGGATGAGGCCGTGTGGGATTTGAGCAGATGACCCAGTGCTGAGACAACAGGGAGTGGCTGATGGTCTGCACACTGTGCAAAGGCCTGCCAAGCGGAGCGGTGGACGGTGAGCCAGTAAGTCCAGGGAGCTTCTGAGGCTGGGAGGCAGCTCTGACAATAGAACTGTCCGCTAGAGGGTGCCAACGGACCCTGCCAGATCCATACCCCAACTTGCCCTGCAGGGCAGTCTTCAGCCCTCGGGCTTTCTAGTCAGGAGGTGTCCTTAAGGGACAACTCTTCCACGGCAATCCCCCACGCTGAGGCTGTGCCCCTCGCTGACCTCTGCAGACTCAAGTAGGCTCAAAATGCGAAGTCCTTCCTTTAGGATGGGAAAGATGTCTTCTGAACATGGGGGACGCCTGCCTTTTATTCCTCTGCTGTGTGTGCTGTTGGTATGAGGGTGCTGTAAAAGGTCAAAAGCAGAGCTGGGGTCTAGGATGAGGTCAGAGCTTGGATGGGGTTGGGATCAGGTTGGTGAGGGAGGGAATTGGGGTCCTTGTTGGAATCAGGGGTTAAGCCCTGGGCTCATTTACTGGGCTGGATACTGGGGACAAGAGATGGAGAAGACACAATCCCATCTGTCTCTTGGAAAATGGCAGGTGACTTAGGATACCCTGTGATAAGGTGGAGGGAATACAGGCAGCAGCTAAGCCAGCAGAGAGTAGGGCAAGAATCTTCTAATGGGAGCTGAGTCCACCAAGGTGAGCAGGAGAGGTTGGGGTAGATGTGGTGATTTAAAGCCATTTCAAACCCAATGTGATTAGAGCACCTCATGTGTTCTAGGAACTGTAAGGGGCTTGCAGAGGGCTGGACAGGTGGACAGGGCAGACCATGAAGGCCTTTGTCTGCAGGACAAGGAATCAGGCTTTTCCCCACGGGCCTGAGGAGTCCTCCAAGGGTTCTAAGCAGACAGAAGAGTGAGGTTAGCAATCTAGGGTCCTTGAGGTCCTGGCGGACCCAGAAGGCAGAGGCATAGTTAGACCTGGGCTTGGGAGAGGGGTCCACCTGGAGAAAGAAGAGACTAGGAGCCATCTGTGACTGGGCATTCACCACAGGAGTCGATGGGAGTGCCAGGAAGTCCAGGGAAATGGGGCCAGGGAGAGGAGCAGGGTTCTGGGGACGGGAGGGGGACTGAGAAGTAGCAGGTGAAGAGGGAGAGAGAAACCCAGACTCTGGGCTGCCGGCAGGCCTCCTGGCTCAAGGGCACTGTGGCCCAGAGTTGGGTATGAGCAGAGCCAGCCTCGGCAAGTTGGTGGGATGGAAGGTGGCCACAGCACTGAAGAAGTGGTGACTAGGAGGCAGAAAGCTCAACTGTAGAGAGAGGAGAGGCCGCTAAAGGGGCCACAAGGATTGGTGTTTGAGTCAGAGTTAGGTCTAGACAGAGCCTGGGGGGATCTCTAGGGTCAGTAGGGAGGGTGGAGGACAGACAGGAGACCCCTGAGGTCCTGTCTTTACAGGGTAGGCTCTGAATAGGGCCACCAGATAAAATACAAGATGTTCAGTTAAATTTGAATGTCAGAAAAACAGTCCTTACAATATTGGGACATACTTATACTAAAACATTATCTATTGTTTCTCTGAAATTCAAGTTTGACTGGGTGCCCTAGCTCTGAGCTGCAGTTAGGACCCTGTCTTGCACACTGACCTGGGCATCAAATTCGCTGCAAACCTTGGCTTAGTTCCTGCCCCTGGGACTGTCCTAGTCTGTGAAATGGGGTTGGCAGATAGGTGGTCCTCCCACCCAGCCACTTTTGGCATCCAGACAGGGCCCAGGAAAAGGTTTATGAAGGCAGCAACAGACCATTAAGTCAAACACTAATTTGGCTGAAATGATAAGCCAGTTGAAAATGAAACAGTATTGTTAGTGTGCTATAGGTCAATTTTTGCAGACTGATCTTTCTTTTGGCATTTAGTCCCTCTTTCAGAAATATTTCAGTTTTCTTATTCTAATTTTGTCTGCAATGTACTATTTTTGCTAGTGAAAGGTTGGAAATAACCCAGTTCTCACCAACCTCCCAGTTCTTACTCACTACACTAAAATTCTTACAATGTGAACTGGTGAATGAGAGCATTAATGTTCAACTTAACTGAATATTTAAATATTTATGAACACATAGCCAAGCAAGTTGAGCAGATATAATTGTCTATCATTGGAGTGGAAAATTTTTTAAACAGAAAAATTAAAAATCTCAGATCTTTTTATTCTTTTATTACCTAAAATACAAACAAGGCAAAAGAACCTTAAAAGACGCAACAACTAGGGGAAGCTGGAATGGCTCAGTGGGTTAAGTGCTCGCTTTGCAGCCCCAGGGTCCAAGGAGCAAATCCCGGTCCTGGCTCATGCAGACCCATATGCTGAACTGGGGTGTGTTTCTTGTATGGGAGACCCCCAGTTCGGTTCTCACACAGGTGAATTTCCCATGTGTGGGAGGCCCTCGGTTCAGCTCCCAGCTCAAGGGGGCATGCCTCCCATGAGGGAGGCCCCCACCCCAGTTCCCACCCAGCATGGCCCCCTCCCACCTGTGTGGAATGAAACAATGTTGAAAACTGATGACATACAACTATGGAGATTGCTCTGGGCCCTCCCCACTTCTCTCTGTCTCCTTCTCTCTCTCTCTGTCAAAAACAATAAAATAAACCTTTAAAAAATTAAATTAAAATAAGACATGACAATTCCTGACTTCATGACAACTACTGATAACATTTCAGCAGGTTTCTTCTAATCCTTTTTTTATACAAGGCCCAACAATTAAGTTTGCGAGCTCATCCTAGAAAAAGTGCTACATACCTCATTGCTGAATATCACTATGGTCACCTTTGAAGTACTCCCCTTGGGAAGCTATGCACCAATTCCAGCTCCTAGTCAACCCTTCAAAGCAGTTTTGCAACTCTTTTTCTGAACTGAACATCAGAGTTGTCATTGTATTACCCTGACGTCCTGAAGGTCATCAAAATGAAGTTCATTTCAATATTTCCTTTATCTTCAGTTAAAGAAAAAAGTCATTGGGGGCCAGATCAGGTGAGTAGGGAGGGCGTTCCAATACAGTTGTTTACTGGCTAAAAACTCCCTCACAGACAGTGCTGTGTGATCTGGTGCATTGTTGTGATGCAAGAGCCATGAGAATTGGCAAAAAGTTCAGGTAGTTTTGTCTAACTTTTTCACGCAGCCTTTTCAGCACTTCCAAATAGTCAACTTGGTTGATTTTTGTCCAGATGGTACAAATTCATAATGAACAATTCCTCAGATATCAAAAACAGTTAGCAACATCATTTTGACTCTTCATTTTGACTGACAGATTTTTTTATTTTATTTTTTTGGACAGAACATTTTTGGTCATGGAGACTTGGCTGACTTCCATTTTGCATTTGGACGCTTTGTTTCAGGGTCGTATTGGTACATCCATGTTTCATCACCATTGGTAATGGCCCAAAACATCATCTTGCCTCTCTTAAAGGGTCTCAGCAAACTTGGATTCTCCTTTGCATTCTTTTTTTAAAAGATTTATTTTTTATTGTTTTTTGACAGAGAGAGACAGAGAGAAGGCGGAGGGCCCAGCGCAGTCTCCATAGTTGACAGCATTAGTTTTCCATATAGTTTCACTCCACAGGTGGGTGCGGGGCTGCGCAGGGCAGGAACTGAGCCGGGAGCCTCCCACGTAGGCCCCGGCAAGAACTGAACTGGGGGCACACCCCAGTTCAGCATGTGGGTCCACACAGGCTGGAGCCAGGATTCAATCCTCGGTCTTTGGGCTGCAAAGCAAGTGCTTAACCCTCTGAGCCATCCCAGCTTCCCCCTCTTTTACTTTTGTTCATCATTGAGCTCCTTTGGGACCATGTTTGCACACACCGTTTTCATGTCAAGATTTTCAGTGGAGATTTTCTTACCGGTAACTGCTTTTCTATGTTTACTTGGTCTGCTATGCTTTTCACAGCCAGCCAATGATTTTGATGCACAATTCTATGAATTTCTGCAATGTTTCATCAGTTCTGCTTGTTACTGGCTGCCCTGACCTCTCTTCATCAGTGACGCTTTCTCTCCACTCAAAAAAAAAATTTAATCCATCTGTACACTGCCGTTTTCTTCATGGCATTATCTCCATAAACTTGAGCAAACATGTCCCTGATTTCACTTCCACTCTTGCCAAGTTTAACAACAAATTTAATGTTTGTTTGTTGCTCTAATTCAAGCTTCAACATTTGTGCAACGGCACACAAAAACATGCAACAACAATAATGAATGCCACTCATCAAGACACCACCACACATCCACATGAGCACAGCTGTGAGAAAACTGATACACCAAGCTTATGAAACCTTACTGAGTTGTTTGTATAGCGCTACCAACGTAAGCGCACAGTGGCAAGTTTGTGAACTTGTCCGACCTCGTGTATACATTCCCTCCCCATTTTGTCAGCAAGTAGAATGAAACATGTAAAGTTTTGTACACTACTTTTTTCACTCAAACATTTACTGAGAATATCTTTTCATGACAATAGGTCCACATCCACATCACATATGTGGCTGTACAGCACAGGATTGCCTCCAATTTAAAATTCTTCCAACTCTTCTCTATTATGAACAGCATTGGGCAGACACAATTGGCAAAAACATGCAAATAGAAATTTAAAAATATCAGAATAGGGAAAAATACTCAAAGATGCTAAAACTAATCTGAGCTTTCCTCAAATGCCTCCCAAAAGTGTTGGTGTGTAATAAACTAATAATTCCAGCTAACTTGTTTCAGACAGAATACTATTTGATTAATGACTTATCATGTAAATTTCTTTCAATCAAATTCTTCTAGACTTGGGGCTTTTCAGACTCTTTTGAGCCCCTGGAATCCTTTGTACAATAACTCAGGAGTCCATGGTGTCAACATCAGTGAGAAAGGAGCTACTCTGGCTGAAGGAGCAGGAATGGTGGTGGGAGCACAATGCAGGTCCCTTGAGGAGTCCTGTTCTCTCCGAAATCACCTCAAGGCACAAAGATTCTCATTCTACTCAAAAAAGACAACCCTTAAGCCCACCCAGGTAAGTGTCTCCTTTCAAACCCATTTTTCAGGTAGGGAAACTGAGGTTTTGAGCAAGGTAGCAGCTTGCTTAAGATTGCCAAAACCAGAACATCCTGGTCAGGGCTCTGCCGTCTACCCTAAGAGGCCAGGGTCCCCCCAGCTAGGAGAATGGGGGGCTAAGTGGCTAGGCTGGGGAGGGGCAGGGACACAGGCAGGACCCAGGATGGTCTTTAACCCTGACACTCTGTCAATACCAGCCCCCCTCCCCCTTGCCTAGGCTCTTGGCCTTCCTTCTCAGGGTCAGCGTGGACAGAGACGAGGGCAGATAGGAGCTGGAGACACAGCCACTCACCCAAGGGCAAACATCCTGGAGGTCAAGAAATCAGAATTCAAACCCAAGCCTGCTCCACTATAAGCTCATGTCAGGCTACCTAATTTGGCATCAGAAACCAAGCATAGGGCTCAGGCCTGTCACTTTCTAGTATGAGCTAGAACTATCAAGGAAGGCTTCCTGGAGGAGGGTGTCTCATCGACAGAAGTTGGGAGATGACACTGAAGGAATTTGCATGTATGAGCAGCATTCGTGTCTTTGTATATGTTTGTATGTGAACATGGGTATGTGTGAATGGGCAGGTGTGTATGTGTGTGCATGTGCACATCTACATCTGGTCTTGCATATAAAAACCTCTCTGTGGGCTCTCTCTCTCTCTCCCTCTCTCTCTCTCTCTCTCACACACACACACACACACACAGAGTCTTGTACACATGAGTGTGCGCCCATTCCACTGGGTTAATGTTTTCCTGACTGCGTCAGCATGGTCCCAGTCAGCAGGCAGCTCACTGACGAACGTGCCCTATCTGATCTGTCAGATGCTATGGGCCTAGAACAGGGGGACTGGGGTGGGCAGGGAGCCCATTTCAGCAACCCCAGGGCAAGCTACTCTCTCTCTTCACTCTCCTGCTCAGCCTGAAAAGTAGGCAGGCAGGCCCAGCGGCCCAGCAGCACCAGTGTGATGAGCCTGCCCTGCCTCTCCGCTCACACAGAGGGTTCCCCAAGTGGGGCAGCCTCCTGCCTCACTCCAGATGGACAAAGCCAGCAGCTCCCTGAGATGCCGCCCCCATCTCTTATTCTTACCCAAATCCTGAGGCCTCTCCAAACACAGATGTTCCATTGAAGACAAACGGAATAGAGAGACCCAGCAGAAACACAGGGTGCCCGCCTTGGGCAGGAAAGCATGCCAGCCTGTGGGAAAGTGTGATCTTATTCACAGCTTTCCAGGAACATAGTGACTGCATAAAGGACCTGTGCAGAGGACTTTGTGAGCAGGGACTGGGGCACCTACGGGCATTGAGCCTCAGTCATGAAGGCTCGGTGGAACACTGAGACCCTAATCAGGGTGAGGCCTTCCCAGTTCCCAGCGCTTCTCCCAGTGTCAACAAAGTTTCCTCCCATGCCTGCACCAGTTCCTGGAGTACAGGCTGGGCCAAACTGGGCTGGGCAAGCAGACACAGTCTCTTCTGTTCTGGCATAGCCCAAGGTCCAGGGTGAGTCAGTTTGAGGATGCCCGAATGCATCTCTGTACAGGAAAGACAAGGATGGAGCATGGAGAGAGAACGACAACCGCCTCAGGGTTTTTCCCCACTGCAAGGCTTAGTGGCTTCTCCCCTCCCTCACACTCCACTCCCTGCAGTCTCCTCCCCACAAAAGGGCTGCTTCTGACTTTCATGGCCTTTTGCCTTTGGGGACCCCCCTCCTCCTTAAAAAATAAATCAATAAAAATTATATTTTACAACTGTGTTGATATAAAGACCAGTATACTAATGTTGTATATGAAAACATTTTCCTCAACATACAAGTTTATTTTTCCCTATTTAAAAATGAAATATTTTTGTGGACCCTTAAATAGAACATCTTCAAGGACCTTCAAGGGCACTGTGCCTGCAGACGTCATTTGTCCCTGCACATCTTGCTGTCTTTTCCCACCACACCAAGGCTGCCCTCGCTCCAGTCCTACCGCCGCCCAGATCTCACCCCACTGCCCCAGGACAAACAGCCCCATATCCCTCTCTGTTCTCTCAAAACATCTAATGGACATGCCAACCTTCCCCTGCTCCACCCCAACCTCATCCACAATTCTTCCAAATCTGTCCACTCCAGTTTCATCGATCTTTATCTTTTTTATGAAGTGCAGGGTCCGGCAGAAGTAACGGCCTTTTTAAAGTAGTATAGTATAAACAGACATGTTGTCTTCGTCACCCTTGTTTACCAGGTTCCCTGAAGTAAAATGGCCCATCCACTGACAAGGGAACAGCAAGTGAGGGCAGTGAAGCTGTACTATTAAACGCTCATTTGTCACATGAAGAATTTGTAATAAAAGATTTGGGGAAAAGCCGACATGGCTCAGTGGGTTAAATGCTCACTTTGCAGCCTCGGGGACTGAGGATCGAATTCCGGCCCCGGCCCGTGCAGACCCATATGCTGAACTGGGGAGTGCCCCCAGTTCAGTTCTCACCACAGTGAGACCCCCGGCCCAGTTCCTGCCCTGTGCAGCCCCGCACCCACCTGTGGAATGAAACTATGTGGAAAAACCAATGATGTGTACGGTAACTGTGGAGACTGTGCTGGGCCCTCCCCCTTCTCTCTGTCTTTGTATCTCTCTCTCTCTGTCAAAAACAGTAAAAATAAATCTTAAAAAAAAAGATTTGGTATAGATTCACAGCTTATAAACAAAGGGGTGTTACTTCTGCTGGACCCTGTATTTTAAAATAAATTCCAGCCATTATGTCATAGTCATTTCTAAAATATAGAAACAATTTTTTATGTAATCGCAATGCACTTCCAAGAAAATATCAAATACATACAATTGTTTCAAAAATGTCTTTTGGGGGGAAGCCAGGATGGCTCAGCAGGTTAGGCACTCACTTTGCAGCCCAGAGACTGAGGATCAAATCCCGGCCCAGGCCCATGTGGACCCATATGCTGAACTGGGTGTGCTTCCCATGCAGGAAGCCCCTGGCCTAGTTCCCACCCTGCCTGGTTGCCACCCACCTGTGTGGAGCAAAACTGTGTCAAAAACTGATGATGTACAATATGGAGACTACTCTGGGCCCTCCCCTTTCTCTCTGTCTCTGTTAAGAACAATAAAATAAATCTTTTTTTTAAATGTCTTTTTGCATTAATTTGTTGGTTGGTTTGAGTCAGGATCCAAACAAGGTCACACGTTATATTGGGCTAAATGATCTCTTAAACATGAGCTGTTCTTTCCCCCTCTTACTTGTTGATATTACTGACTGGTTAATTAAATGTAGTTCTATAGGAGTCCATGTTCTGGATTTCTGTTTTCTTCCTTTTGGTGTCATTTAACTTCTCCTCCATCTCCCATATTAGAATATACAGGAAGTTAGCTCTAGTGGTGTGATTTTATTTAGGCTCAATTCTTTTTGGGGGTGGGTGTGGAAATCCTTTGTGAATAGTGCTGTGTGCTTTCTCTTGCATCCCATCTAGAGGCACAATGTCTAGTTGCCCCATGCTTAGTGATGCCGACCAATCAGTGGGTTCAGAGGGTGGCAGCCTGATCCCGCCATTGTCAAGTTCTTCATCAGCCATTCACCTTCCAGTTTTATCCTTTGATTTCTGTCTAAATCAATTTCAAAATCCTTCCACACTAAAACATTTTAAAGGAGAAGCTTTCAGCAATTTTTTAAAAGATTTATTTTATTGTTTTGAGAGGACAGAGAAGGAGAGGTGGGGGAGGGGAAAGGGCCCAGAGCAGTCTCCATAATTGTACATCGTTAATTGTGACATGGTTTCCTTCCACACAGGGGGATGTGGAGCTGTGTGGAGTGGAAACCCAACTGGGAGGCTCCTGTACAAGACACAAGAACCTTCACCACTCTGCCATCTGGTGGTTACCAGTTGCTCTGCAGTTCAGCATATGGGGTTACATGGGCTGGGGCTGGGATTCAATCCCCAGACCTTGCAGTTGCAAAGCAAGCACTCAACCTGCTGAGCTATCTCAGCATCCCCACAGCAGCAATTTCTTAGCCCACAGAAAAGAAAGGTCTAATAATAGTGGAGTCTCTGATACAGAGCAAAGAGGGGAGTCAGGAGCAGGGAGGCTTCACAAGAAGGCTGAAAGAGTGAGGTGGTGGCAAAAGGAGCAGTGGGGAACCCAGGGACCTTTTGGTAAGGAACCTGAGTCTGGGGCTGGATTGGGACTTTGCTATTTAGGGGTGCTCCCCTATCCAGGTGGTGAGCTGTGATTCATAACTCAGGCTTTATAGCCAGGCAGACCTGAGCTTGAATCTGGTTTAGCCTCTTAATTGGCACTGAGTGACTTTAAGCAAGATATTTAACTGGGTGTCAAGTGTAAGATGGAGGTACTAATCCTCACCTTGCAGTGTTGTTGGGAGGATAGATTGAGTTGGTAAGGGATGTGGCAAGTACCTAGTGATGAGTAAGTACTGTGTGGTGGAGAGGATGCCTGTTTGAGGAAGGAGACCCTGTACCCTACCCCTCCTGCCCTGACTGACATTTGCCTGACTTAGGGCCAAGTATATGCTCATTCCACAGACAGCATGGACTTCCATCTAGATCTCAAGCCACTTCAGCCAGGTGACTCTGGTCTCCCAGCCCTTCCGGCTATAGACTAGCTAACATCTCACTGGTCTTGACTCCCTGGTAGTTTCCCCTGTGGGAGGCTGGCTGCCCCAGGCACCTGCAATCATCAGCTCAATCAATAAGCAGTCAGCTCACCTGGTTGCTGGAGGATCCATGTGTGACAGAGCCATGGGCAGGCAGTCACCTGGGGACTCCCTGGCCTGTACAGCAGCGGTCCCCAACCTTTTTGGCACCAGGGACTGGTTTCATGGAAGACAATTTTTCCATAGACCAGTGGGCAATGGTGGGGAATGGCTTTGGGATAACTCAAGCACATTACATTTATTGTGTACTTTATTTCTATTATTTTTTAAAAGATTTATTTTTGTTGTTTTTGACAGAGACGGAGAGAATGGGGAGGGCCCAGAGCAGTCTCCATAGTTGCACATCCTTAGTTTTCTACATAATTTTTATTCCACCAGTGGGAATGGGGCAGAGCAGGGCAGGAACCAGCCAGGGGCCTACAACATAGGAGGCTCACCCCAGTGAGAACCAAAGTGGGGGCACACCCCAGTTCAGCATATGGTCCACATGGGCCAGGGCTGGGATTCAATCCTCTGACCCTGGGGCTGCAAGATGAGCACTCAACCCGCTGAGCCATCCCAGCATTCCCTATTTCTATTATTACATTGTAATTTACGATGAAATATTTATACAACTAATCTAATGCTGCTGCTGATCTGACAGATGGAACTCAGGTGGTAATGGGAGCATGGAGAGCAGCTGTAAATACAGATGAAGCTTTGCTCCCTGGAGCGCTGCTCACCTGCTGTGTGTCCGGGCTCCTAACAGGCCACTTTCAGTCCATGGCCATGTATATGCTATACACAACATGCCACCTGTGTAGCATATTGTGCATAGCATGTACATAGTAAACATATGTTGAGACAATTGAGCTCCCCCTGCCCTGAGTGGGAGAGAACTAGGTTTACCAGGGAGGGTGACTGTAGCTGTGGGGGTTTGGGCAGCCCTGAAATTCGTGGCTCCAAGACCTGGGACTAAAAGCCCTGGTGGGGCAGAGGTCCCTGCGCACCTTACTCCTGCTCCTGTTCTAAACTGTTTGCTCCTGCCCAGCCTGCTCCCACCTACAACTCTGGCCCCCAGCTAGCTTCTCAAGTGCTTCTCACAGCAGCTGAGGCACCCCAGCCTAGGGCTTCAGTGGGATGGGGTGGGGGCATCAAACACTCCTCTCCCCCACCCCAACCACCTTTTTAGCAGCACTCACAGAAGTGGGCACTAGCGCCCCCTGCTGGCGGTCTAACACGACTCCTTTGGCTTGAGTCCTCTCCTCCCACTCCCCACAAGGGACTGGCAGAGACCAGCCTTAGCCCAAGGGTCCTTCTCTGATGGGAGACACATGACTCCATCCAGCCCAGCCCACACACCTTTATTGTCACTTCCAAGTTTTCTTTTCCACCTCACCTGTGCTGCTTGCTTTCTTGTTTTGTTGACTTTGGTGCTGTCTATTTGCTTTGGCTAAGCCTACAGCCTCTGAACTCCGGGAACTGTGAGCCTGAGAGACAGCAAGCTGGGGTGTGGTGGTGGGGAGAGGTGGGAATGAGAGACAGGGGGGGCTGTGAGCTGATTCCCAACCTCAGTCTGGGGGACACTGCTGTTCACTCCCAGCAGACAAGCAGGGTTGGAAGAAGGCAGGGATCGGTGGACAGACTTTCCCAGCCTCCCCTCAAGCATGCCTTGGCCTGTAAAGTTAATTTGTTTTGAAGCTCAACCCCAGAACTCTAAATGCCTCACTTTCTCCAAGAGATTTGAACACTCCTTGTAGGTCGAGTGCAAGTTTTCTGGAGATTGTTACCTGCTTTCAATCCTTAGTCCTTAGACCAAACAACTCACAAATCCCCATGTGAAGCCTCCAGGACCAACCTTCCTGACTTTCCAAACACCTCCATGAGAATCTCTGCAGGGCCTTGGAGGTGGCCCTGCAGAGATCATAGCTTTTCCACATTTACCCTCAGCGAGGGTAAAGGAACATTTCCAAAGTCACCAAGTGACTGGAGTAGAACCCTGTCTTTCTGGCCCCAAACCCAGGCTCTTTGCCCCACTTCAATCATCTCTCAGATCATGGAGCATAATGAGATGGTGGCCCCAGACCCTGGGTGCTGTGGCAGGGGCCAGCACACTCAGACATGGGTATGCGTGCACACCGCACACCAGTGCACACAGCGTCACACAAAGCAGGGCATGGGCCAGCTGGGGCTGACATGCTCTCCTCACATCCCAGCAAACCAGACGCCACCTGGACCTTACGTCCTTCCCACCTGCAGAGAGGGTGAGAGAAAGCTCTGGCTCGATGCCCACCTGCCACACTCATTGCTCCTGGCCTGCCTGTGTGTCCTGTGGGTGTGCATGCCCGCTCAGGGTTAGAATGGAGGAGCCACCTTGGCCTGCAGCTAGGGGCTTAAGGGATAAGCTTAAAGAAGACACTGCCGTCACCACGGGCTTAGAGTTCCTGGCTCTGCCAGCTGGTCCAGCCTAGCCTTCCCTGGGGAGGATGAGCTGTCATCAGGGAACCCTTGTCACCTGCCCCCCAGGCCTCCTCCTTTGATGGCTCAGCAGGCTTTGAAGCTGCATCTCTCTTTCAGGGAGACACCTGCACCCATGCACATGGGCTCTGGGAAGAGCTTTGTGTTCGGCCACGCCTCCTCCGCCTCATGCCACATGCCCTATGCCCTCTCCACATCTGTGGCCCACACAGGCTGCATGCATAGGGACTTCCCAGACTGTATGCAGTCAGACATGGGCACACCTCTCAGCTGCAGTCATGTAGCACAGCATACATATACTTCACATAGATGAACACAATGAGACGCCATTCTACACACCGCTGGCCCTTCCTGAACCAAGGCCATAGGAGGATGAGGGGTGAGTCACATGCTAACCTGTGGGACCTGCTGAGCCAGCAGGATGAGAAGCCCCAAGCTGACAGCTGTGTCTGCAGGGGACCAACACCCGGCGTGGGGCCCACCCTGCCACCAGCCTCCAGCACCGGCAGACCTCCAGTTTCACCCTTATCACCTCCTGCGCCCAGCCAGGACTCATGACAGAAAGGCACCTCTATTTCTTTCAAATATGTATATGTATACACACACGTAACAGAGCTGTCATCTGTCACTGTACTCCAAGGGTAGCCACGAAACTGCTGCTGTTAGAAACATCTGTATTAGATGCCCTACAGGGAAAACCAAGATGGCAGCAGGATCCATTGTCTCCCCTCCACTCTGTCCAAACTCCATGTCTCCTACTGTGTCCCCTCTGTGGGAGCACTTCTGTCAATAATAATCCACACCTTTCACTCCTCTTAGCTTTCATACACTTGAGCCTAGAGCCGTACTATGGGCCCAGACAAGCTCTATCCCCTCTTGCCCTCTCCCACCTGTGTGCTTAACGGTTGTCCCCAAGACTAGGAGCTCCATGAGAACAAAGGGGCAATCTACAAACACAGAGAACCAGGAGGCCTGAGTGGTCATGTGAGCATGTTATCCACCAGAAGAAGGAAGCCGGTAGAGACTACCCACCCTGGCTCCTCATACTTCATTGTCATGGAGTCTGGGTCCTGCTGGGTCTCAAGAAAGTCCTCAAGCTCCTATCTGTCAGGCATATCTGTCAATACATGATCAACTCTGTACGTGTATTAAAATTAAGAAACATAACTCCAAGTCTCACCATCTTTCCAGTCCGGACCCTTGGGTTCACATTCCAGCTCTGCTGCTTACTTGTTATGCAATCTCTCTGAGTCTGTTTCCTCATCTGTAGAAAAAAGATAAGAGTATCTATCTCATGAAATTGTTGTGAATATTAAAAGAGCTAGTAAGACACATAGAGTGCTGAGGAATGAGCTTGGCCTATAGTAAGTATCCTTAAGAGTTTGCTGTTGTTATCCTCCATCCCGCCACTAATTAAGTACCTTATACTATGACCCTAACAATCCAATCTTTGCATAGCTGTCAATATAATCTTCTAAACACAAATCTCATAGGGACTCTCCAGTACTTAGAATCCTTCCCTGACTCCCCATGGGGTGTCTGGTTCCCTATCCCAGCTCACAGGACCCCTCACATCTGTCCCAGTGTTCTAACCTCAATACATCCCCTCTCACCTTGCCTGGAGCACTTGTCTTGCAATCATGAGGTCTTGGGATCGAATCCCAGCTCCAGCCCCTGCAAACCCAGATAGTAACCTGCCGCACAACTGGTACCCTCCGGAATGGCAGTGAAGGTCCTCACCCCAGGGGGCCCTGGTTCAGTTCCCACCCCACGCAGCCCCACATCCACCTGTGTGGAATGAAACCATGTCACAACTAATGATGTACAACTATGGTAACTACTCTGAGTCCTACCCCATTCTCTCTCTCTTTCTCTCTCTCTCTCTCTCACCTTCTCTCAAACAGTAAAATAAAAATCTTTAAAAATAATAAAAGAGCTAGATAACAATAAAGTGTAATAATAATAATAGGAAGTGATGAGTTTGATTATTACCTTTGTTTTAAAAATAATTTATGTAATTATACATTTATATAATTTAAATTTTTTTTTAATTTTTTATTGTTTTTGACAGAGAGAAAGAGAGAGAGAGAGAGAGATACAGAGACAGAGAGAGAACTGAACTGGGGG